>JANFPS010000370.1:0-17452 GCA_024703675.1 Drosophila nebulosa
TCTTTGGCCCCAATATTAGAAAAGTTAGAGACGAAAAGTTGGATACTCAATTTTTGAAAATTCAGTTTTCTCGAAAAGTGGGTTAAAAAGGGTTTTTCTAAATTTTACATATTCACGATTTTCCAAAAAAGTGGGTTGAAAATAATTTTCTACGTGTTAAGACAAATTAAAGTAAACGGGGATGAGTACTAACTGAAAAATTTTATTTGTGATATTGCAATATTAGTAAATTTGGGAGCAGGAAAATTTGGAATTCCAAATTTTTTCAAATTTTTTAAAATTCACGATTTTCTCAAAAAGGGGGTTTAAAAAAGGGTTTTCTTGGGTTTTTAAAGACAAAAAAAAAAATGGAATGCTAAAACTGAACATTGCTTATTGTATTTTCTCAATTTTTGGGCAAGAGCACGGAAAAGTTGAGATTACTAAATTTTTAAAAATTCGCGTTTTCTCAAAAAGGGGGTCAAAATAATTTTTTCTACGTTTGAGACAATAAAAGTAAACTGGATGAGCTATTACGAAAAATTGCTTTTCGTGATATTTGCAATTTAAAAAGTTAGAGCAGGGAAAATTTTAAACCCCTTTAACGCTCAAAAGTGTCTTCAAACTTATTTTATTTTTAAATTTAAAAAAAAAATTTGGATTTTTTGGCCATTAAAAAATTTTTTTGACTTTTAATAAAACACCCACAATTTTTAGAAAAAAGGTTTAAGAGCTCTCAAAGCTTTTACGGGCCCTTTTTTTCTTAAAAACAAAAAACAAGTGTTTTTTCGCGCGTGTATTTTGATCTGCTGAATGTAGTGTTTTGCAAAAATTTAAAAAAAATTATAAAAGAACCAGCTCAAATTTTTTTTTGAAAGGTATGTTTCTTCATTTTTAAAATTCGTTTAAAAAAATGTTAATTATGAAAAAATGGATAATGAAACTTAAAAAAAGGATAAGTGTTTTAAGACTTTTTGGGGTCCAAGCAACTTTTTTTTTCCAGCAGCTACGTCACAATGTTTGCTTTTTGGTGTACATTTTTTTATTTATGGTTTTTCTTACTAGAAATACATATTTAAAGATGGCAAAGGGGGGTTTGTTTAAAGTTATCGATTTAATGATGAACATTTTTAAAATTTGTTGAGACAGTCCCCCCGATAGAGAAATGCCCGACTTTGAGTCAAGTGACGACGAAAAAGTCCCTAAAAGACCACGATCCCACTCCCAACTATTGAAGTATAGTAGCGTGGATTTGCCCGAAGAGGGAAAAATTTTGGTGTGGCGATCGTGGTTTTTTGGGGATCTTTGTGTCGCATTGACTCAATGTATTTCTTTACTGGTACGGAAAAAAGGAAACATTGCGATATTTTTAACTAATACTATAGGTATAGAAAAAAAGCAAAGGACCCGAGCAAAATTGGGGCTCAGAAATTTTTGCAGTTGCATGTAACAACGTTGCTTTTGAAGGCGACTCTTCATTGCCGGTTGAAAAAATAAAGCTCAAAAACCCATAATGTCAATAATTCGTCCCCCAGTATGAGAAGACGGGGAAAAAATTTTTTGGGCCCCTGAATCCAGTATAAGCGCACAAATTCGAAGAAATTTTAAACAGCCCCTGTCTTGCGCAATAAAACCGGGGGTAAAAAAGGTAAACCCAAGCTTCGATCCATTATTTTGCATAGAAGATTTTCGATTATCTTAATAAAACTTTTGCCCAGTGCTAAAAAAACCCACCCCTTTGTTTGAGAACAAATTTTTAACACAAAATGAAAATCACCTACGACAATATATCCCCCAATAAGCCCATAAATGGGGGTTTTAAAACTGTTCTTTTGTGTATTAAATGGCATGCATACCGATTCAAAATTAGCGGGCAGGCGATAATATGTTTTATGGTCACCCAGATCTAGGGGCTTGCCACAGGGTTTAACGTTTGCCCAAAAAACAGTACAAATTTAAGCCCACATCGTGTATTTCGACAATTTTTATACCTCTTCCCTCTAAGGGTATTTTGCGAGCAAAGGGTATTTTAGTTGGCCATGCGGCAAAACGAAATTTCCCAAAAGCTACCCGCGATAAAATTTTAAACAAAAAGCCCCAAGGTTTTCGACGAGTTTGTAGGCATCATACGGGCCCCAATCGAATGTACTTTGGAAGGCAGCAGGCCTTCGTTATTTAACTTACTAGGTGTTAAACCATTTGCTGCGGGAAAATTTAAAGAAAGTCACTTAAAAAGGGCCCTTATGACAGGAAGACAAAAAAACATATGAAATTTATTGCCCGCAAAAATTTTTCGGGTAAACGCACATTGGGGGGCGTCGATTCATGGGGTGGACTTTTGGGGTTATCACACAAGTAAAACCAAGGGTGCGCCACTAGAATTTTTACCCTTTTATTGATATGGGCCCCAACAAATGTTATATTCTTTATAGGCGTATTTAAAAACAAAAAGGGATCAGTGACAAATGTGCAGCTTCCCTTTTTGCGAGTAATTGTGAAGGGGGGTGGGTTTTAAAAAAAAAACCCGGGGGGTCAATAATCCCATCTTTTCGAACAACCCGGGACCTTTTTCCCCCAAAAAAACAATTAATTTTAGACTCCACGGGGGACGACCATCAAGCTGGCTTAAACTTTTGGAAAAAAAAAATTTTCATCCATACGGAATTAGTTTTTTAAACCCAAGTCAACCACTTCCCGAGTTGGGGGGATCGGGAAAATAAAAACGTGCAAGCTTGAAATCATCACAAATCAATGCATTGTGAAAAAAAGTAATTTACATTTTTGCTGCACTTTAAAAAAAAATTGTTTCAAAAAAAATCCTACGAATAAAAAAATTAAAATTTTTTATTCAATGCTTTTTTTTTCGCTCAGTGCCCAAAAGGGGCTTTAGACACTATTTCCTTTTTTTTACCTGGCAACCCCCAAAATCTAGATTTTTCTTTTCATTTTTGAGTTTAGTAGCCTAAAATTTACTTAAAAAAAAAATTTTTCTCCTTATTTTCCCCCAATGTTTAGAAAAAAAAATTAGAGGGTTTTTTAATTACTCAATTTTTAAATTTTTTTTTAAATTCACGACTTTTTCGAAAAGTTTTTTCCAAAAAGAGTTTTCTGGTTTAATGACACATGAAAGAAAAATAGATAAGTAAACTGATACATTGCTTTTTTTGATCGTCCCCAAAATTGGCAAAGTAAAGCACGGAAAAATTGGTTACTCAATTTTTTCAAATTCCGATTTTTTTCGAAAAATGGGTTTAAAAAAAGTTTTCAAATTTATTGACAAATTAAAAAATAAAATGGTTTTAGCTACTAAGATACATTGCTTTTGTGACCTTCGCTTTAGAAATTAGACCCGGAAAGTTAGATTTTCAATTTTTTCAAATTCCGTTTTTTTTCGAAAAAATGGCTTTAAAAAGAGTTTTTTGGTTTTAATGACATATGAAAGAAAACAGGATAATCTACTAACGAATATATTGCTTTTTGTGATCGTCGCAACATTGGAAAAGTAGAGCAACGGAAAAGTTGAGATTACTCATTTTTACAAATTCGCAATTTTCTCGAAAATGGGTTCACATAAGTTTTTCTAGGTAGCAGACAATGAAAGTAAACTGTATGAGCTACTAACTGATACATTGCTTTTTGTGATCGTCCCAATATTGGCAAAGTAAGAGCACGGAAATGTTGAGATTACTCAAGATTTACAAACTCCCGAATTTTCTCGAAAGTGGTTCAAATAATTTTCCACGTTGAATGACATTAAAAGTAAACTGGTTGGCTACTACTGATTACATTTGCTTTGTGATCTTGGCAATATTAGTAAAGTTTAAGCAGCGAAAGTTGGGTTACTCAATTTTTACAATTCCGTTTTCTTCGAAAAGTGTGTTCAAAATGAGTTTTCTGGGTTTGAATGACAAATTAAAGTAAACTGGATGAGCTACTAACTGATATATTGCTTATTGTGATCTTCTCAATATTGGCAAAGTAAGAGCACGGAAAAGTTGAGATTACTCAAGATTTACAAACTCCCGATTTTCTCGAAAAGTGGGTTCAAAATAAGTTTTCTACGTTTGATGACAATTAAAGTAAAACTGGTTGAGCTACTAACGATAGCATTGCATTTGTGATCTTCGCAATATTAGTTAAGTTAGAGCACGGAAAAGTTGAGATTACTCAATTTTTACAAATTCACGATTTTCTCGAAAAGTGGGTTCAAAATGAGTTTTCTGGGCTTAAATGAAAGGAAACTGGATAAGCTACTAACTGATAAATTGCATTTTGTGATATTCGCAATATTAGTAAAGTTAGAGCACGCAAATTTAGATTACTCATTTTCCAATTTTTTAAATTCACGACTTCTCGAAAAGTTGGATTCAAAATAAGTTTTCTGGTTTAAATGACAATGAAGGAACCCTGGATAAGCTTCTAAGTGATACATTGCTTTTTGGGATCTCCCATATTGGCAAAGTAGGCACAAAAGGAAAAGTTGAAGATTACTCAAGTTTACAAACTCCGATTTCTCGAAAAGTGGGTCAAATAAGTTTTCTACATTTGATGACAATTAAAAGTAACTGGATTAGCTACTAACTGATACATTGCTTTTTGTGATCGTCCATATTAGTATAGTTAGCAGCACGCAAAGTTTGAAATACTCATTTTTACAATTCGCGATTTTCTCGAAAAGTGGGTTCAAAATAAGTTTTCTACGTTTGATTGACAATTAAAAGTAAACTGGTTGAGCTACTAACTGATACATTGCTTTTTGTGACCTTCGCAATATTAGTAAACTTAGAGCACGGAAAAGTTGAGATTACTCAATTTTTACAAATTCACGTTTTTCTCGAAAAGTGGTTCAAATGAGTTTTCTGGGTTTTATGACATATGAAGAAAACGCGGCTAAGCTACTAACTGATACATTGCTTTTTGTGATCGTCGCAACATTGGAAAAGTAAGAGCACGGAAAAGTTGAGATTACTCAAGATTTACAAACTCCCGATTTTCTCGAAAGTGGGTTTCAAAATAAGTTGCTACGTTTGTGACAATGTAAAAGTAAACTGGTTGAGCTACTAACTAAACATTGCATTTTGTGATTCTTCGCATATTATAAAGTTAGAGCACGGAAAGTTGAGATTACTCAATTTTTACAATTCACGTTTCTCGAAAAGTGGGTTCAAATGAGTTTTTTTCTAAGCTTAAATGAAGGAACTGGATAACGCTACTAACTGATAAATTGCATTTTGTGATATTCGCAATATTAGTAAAGTTAGAGCACGGAAAAGTTGAGATTACTCAATTTTCAAATTTTTTTAAATTCACGACTTTCTCGAAAAGTGGATTCAAAATAAGTTTTCTGGGTTTAAATGACATGAAAGGAACTGATAGCTAGCTAAGTGCTACATTGCTATTTTGTGATCGTCCCAATATGGCAAAGTAAGAGCACGGAAAATTTTGAATTACTCATTTTTAACAAACTCGCGATTTTTCTCGAAAAAAAGTGGGTTCCAATAAGTTTTTATACATTTGAATGACAATTAAAACGTAAACTGGAGTGACTACTAACGATACATTGCTTTTTGTGATCTTCCCAATATTAGTAAAGTTAGAGCACGCAAAAGTTGAGATTACTCAATTTTTTACAAAATTCGCGATTTTTCTCGAAAAGTTGGTTCAAACTGATTTTCTAAGTTTTTGAAGACGATCAAAGAACTGGAAAAGCTACTAACCGAATACATTGCTTTTTAGATCGTACCCAATATTGCACGTAACAGTAAAGTAAGTAAAAGTAAGCTGGATGAGCTCTACACCTGATATCATTGCATTTTGTGATCTTCGCCATATTAGTAAGTTAGGCACGGAAAGTCCAATTTTTGTCAAATTCAACGACTTTCTCGAAAAGTGGGTTCAATGAGTTTTCTGGGTTTAAATGACAAATGAAAGTAAACTGGATAAGCTACTAACTGATACATTGCTTTTTGTGATCGTCCCAATATTGGCAAAGTAAGAGCACGGAAAAGTTGAGATTACTCAAGTTTTACAAACTCGCGATTTTCTCGAAAAGTGGGTTCAAAATAAGTTTTCTACGTTTGAATGACAATTAAAAGTAAACTGGATGAGCTGCTACTGAGACGTTTGCTTTTTGTGATCGTCCCAAATTAGTATAATTAGAGCACGCACAAGTTGAAATTACTCAATTTTTTACAAATTCGCGATTTTCTCGAAAAGTGGGCTCAAAATGAATTTTCTAGGTTTGAAAGACGAATCAAAGTAAACTGGAAGAGCTACTAACTGATACATTGCTTTTTGAGATCGTCCCAATATTGGCAAAGTAACAGTAAGTAAGTAAAAGTAAGCTGGATGAGCTGCTAACTGATACATTGCATTTTGTGATCTTCGCAATATTAGTAAAGTTAGACACGAAAAGTCAATGTTTACAATTCACGACTTTCTCTAAAGTGGGTTCAATGATTTTCTGGGTTTAAATGACAAATGACAAGTAAACTGATAGCTACTAACTGATACATGCTTTTTGTGAATCGTCTCAATATTGGCAAAGTAATAGCAGGAAAAGTTGAGATTACTCAATATTTACAAACACGCGATTTTCTCGAAAAGTGGGTTCAATATAAGATTTCTTCTACCTTTGAATGACAATTAAAAGTAAACAGGATGAGCTACTAACTGATACATTGCTTATTGTGATCTTCTACATATTGGCAAAGTAAGAGCACGGAAAAGTTGAGATTACTCAATTTTACAAATTCACGATTTTTCCTCGAAAAGTGGTTCAAAATGAGTTTCTGGTTTAAATAGACAAATGAAAGTAAAACAGATGCGCTCTACTAACTGATTCATTGCTTTTGTGATCGTCCAATTTTTGTCAGTAAGACCACGGAAAAGTTGAGATTACTCAAACTTTACAAACTCGCGTTTTTTTTGAAAAGTAGGTTCAAAATAAGTCTTCTACGTTTGAATGACAATTAACAGAAAACTGGATGAGCTAGTAACTGATACATAGCATTTTGTGATCTTCGCAATAGTTATAAAGGTTAGAGCACGGAAAGTTGAGATTACCATTTTTTACAATTCGCGATTTTGTCGGGAAAAGGTGCGTTTAAAATAAGTTTTTCTACGTTTGAATGATAAATGAAAGTAAACTGGATGAGCTTACTAACTGATACAATTTTTTGGCTTTGTTGTGATCGTGCCAATATTGGCAAAGTAAGAGCACGGAAAGTTGAGATTAGTCAATTTTTTACAAATTCGCGATTTCTCGAAGTGGGTTTCAAAATAAGTTTTTACTTAAACTTAGAGCACGGAAAAGTTGAGATTACTCAATTTTACAAATTCACGATTTCTCGAAAGTGGTTCGAAATGATTTTCTGTTTAAATGACAAATGAAGAAAACGGATAGCTACTAAAATGATACATTGCTTTTTGTGAATCGTCCAACATTGGAAAAGTAAGAGCACGGAAAAGTTGAGATTATTCAATTTTTACAAATTCGCGATTTTCTCGAAAAGTGGGTTCAAAATAAGTTTTCTAGGTTAAAAGACGAATGAAAGTAAACTGGATAGCTCCTACTGTACATTGCTTTTTGTGATCGTCCCAATATTGGCAACCTAGAGCGCGAAATGTGAATACTCAAGATTTACAAACTCCCGATTTTCTCGAAAAGTGGGTTCAAATTAAAAGTAAACTTGTTGAGCTAACTAACTGATACATTGCATTTTGTGATCTGGCAATATTGTAAATTAGAGCACGGAAAGTTGGATTACTCATTTTTTACAAAGTTCACGAATTTCTCGAAAAGTGGTTCAAAATGAGTTTTCTGGGTTTTGAATGACAATAATCTAAACTGGATGAAAGCTACTAACTGATAAAATTGCTTATTGTGATTTTCCAATATTGGCAAAAGTAAGAGAGCACGTAAAAGTTGAATTACTCATATTTACAAACTCGCGATTTTTTTTTGAATTGGGTTCATATACGATTTCTACGTTTAAATTACAATAAAAGTAAATCTGGATGAGCCTACTAACTGATACGTTGCTTTTGTGATCTTCTCAATATTAGGCAAAGTAGAGCATGGAAAAGTTGAGATTCCTCAATTTTTACAATTCACGACTTTTCTCGAAAGTGGTTCATGATTTTCTGGTTTTAAATGACAAATGAAAGTAAACTGGGAGAGCTTACTACTGATACAGTGCTTTTTGTGTGATGTCCTGCCATATTGGCAAGTAAGAGCACGGTAACATTTGAGATTAGCTCAAGTTTTACAAACTCTCGATTTCTCGAAAAGTGGTTCAAAATAAGGTTTTCTCATTGAATGACAATTAAACAGTAACTGGAATTGAGCTACTAACTGATACATTGCTTTTTGTGATCGTCCCAATATTAGTAGAGTTAGAGCACGCAAAAGTTGAAATTACTCAATTTTTACAAATTCGCGATTTTCTCGAAAAGTGGGTTCAAAATGAATTTTCTAGGTTTGAAAGACGAATCAAGTAAACTGGAAGAGCTACTAACTGATACATTGCTTTTTGAGATCGTCCCAATATTGGCAAACTAACAATAAGTAATAAAAGTAAGCTGGATGAGCTGCTAACTGATACATTGCATTTTGTGATCTTCGCAATATTAGTAAAGTTAGAGCACGGAAAAGTCAATTTTTACAAATTCACGACTTTCTCGAAAAGTGGATTCAAAATAAGTTTTCTAGGTTTAAATGACTAATGAAAGGAAACTGGAAAGCCTCTAAGTGATACATTCTTTTGTGATGTCCCAATTATGGCACAGTAAGAGCAGGAAAGTTGAGATTACTCAATATTTACAAAACGCGATTTTCTTGAAAAGTGGGTTCAATATAAGATTTCTTCTACCTTTGAATGACAATTAAAAGTAAACTGGATGAGCTACTAAATGATACATTGCTTATTGTGATCTTCTCAATATTGGCAAAGTAGAGCACGGAAGTTGAGATTACTCCATTTTTTACAATTCACGATGTTCCTCGAAAGTGGGGGTTCAAATGAGTTTTCTGGGTTTAAATGACAAATGAAAGTAAACAGGTGATCTACTAACTGATGCAATGTGCTTTTTGTTGATCGTCCCCCAATTTTGCAAGTAAGAGCACGGACAAGTTTGAGATTACTCAAACTTTACAAACTCGCGATTTTTTTTTGAAAAAGTAGGTTTCAAAATAGGTCTTCTACGTTAATACAATTAACAGAAACTGGATGGCTAGTACTGATACATAGCATTTCGTGATCTTCGCAATATTCGTAAAGGTTAAGCACGCGAAAAGTTTGAGATTACTCAATTTTTACAAATTCCGATTTTTCGAAAAGTGCGTTAAAATAAGTTTTTCACTTTTGAATGATAAATAAAAGGAAACTGGATGAGCTACTAACTGATACACTTCTTTTTGTGATCGTCCCAATATTGGCAAGTAAGAGTCGGAATTGTTGAATTCTCAAGATTTACAAACTCCCGATTTTCTCGAAAAGTGGGTTCAAAATAAGTTTACCACGTTTGAATGACAATTAAAAGTAACTGGGTTTGAGCTTCTACTGATACATTTGCATTTGTGACTTGCAATACTGGTAAGTTAGAGCACGGAAAAGTTGGGATTACTCAATTTTTAACAATTCACGATTTTCTCTAAAGTGGGTTCAATGAGTTTTTCTGTTTGAATGACAAATTTTAAAGTAACTGATGAGCTACTAACTGATCCTTGCTTATTGTGATCTTCTCCAATATTGGCAAGTAAGAGCCGGAAAAGTTGAGAATACTCAATATTTTACAAACTCGCGATTTTTTGAAAGTGGGTTCATATAAGATTTTCTATGTTTTAATGAACAATTAAAGTAAAACTGATGAACTACTACTGATACATTTCATTTTGTGATCTTCGCAATATTAGTAAAGTTAGAGCACAGAAAAGTTGAGATTACTCAATTTTCAAATTCACGGTTTTTTTTTTTTTTTTTTTTTTTTTTTTTTTTTTTGGGGGGGGTGGGGGGGGGGGGTTTTTTTTTTTTTTTTTTTTTTTTTTTTTTTTTTTTTGTTTTTTTTTTGGGGGGTGTTTTTTTTTTTTTTTTTTTTTTCGAAAAGTGCGTTTAAAATAAGTTTCTACGTTTTTGCATATAAATGAAGTAACTGGATGAGCTAAACTGAGACATTGCTTTTTGTGATCGTCCAACATTGGCAAAGTAAGAGCCCGTGACAGTGAGATTCCTCAATTTTTCATAATCAAGATTTTCTCGAAAAGTGGGTTCAAAATAAGTTTTCACGTTGAATGACAATTAAAAGTACTGGTTTGAGCTACTAACTGATACATTGCATTTGTGATCTTGGCATACTGGTAAAGTTAGAGCTACGGAAAAGTTGGGATTACTCAACTTTTTACAAATTCACGATTTTTCTCGAAAGTGGCGTTTCCAAATTGAGGTTTTCCTGGTTTGAATGACAAATGAAAGTAAACTGGATGAGCTACTAACTGATACATTGCTTTTTGCGATCTTCCCAATATTAGTAATGTTAGAGCACGGAAAAGTTGAGAATACTCAATATTTACAAACCGCGTTTTTTTGAAAGTGGGTTCGATATAAGATTTCTACGTTTAATGACAATTAAAAGTAACTGGATGAGCTACTAAATGAGACATTGCATTTGTTCGATCTTCGCATATTAGTAAGTTAGAGCACGAAAAGTGAGATTTACTCAATTTTTTACAAATTCTCGGTTTTTTCGAAAAGTGCGTTTAGAAATAAGTTTTTCTACGTTGAATGATAATGAAGTAAACTGGATTGATCTACCAACTTGATACATTGCTTTTTGTGATCGTCCCAACATTGGCAAAGTAAGAGCACGGACAAGTTGAGATTACTCAATTTTTACATAATCACGATTTTCTCGAAAAGTGGGTTCAAAATAAGTTTTCTGTGTTTGATGACAATAAGTAAACTGATGAGCGACTTACTGATCCATGCTTTTCTATTCGTCCCAATACTGGCAAAGTAAGAGCACGGAAAAGTTGAGATTACTCAAGTTTTACAAACTCGCGATTTTCTCGAAAAGTGGGTTGAAAATAAGTTTTCTACGTTTGAATGACAAATAAAAGTAAACTGGATGAGCTACTTACTGATAAATTGCATTTCGTGATATTTCAATATTTGTAAAGTTAGAGCACGGAAAAGTTTAAATTACTCAATTTTCAAATTTTTTTTTCAAAATACACGACTTTGTCGAAAGAGTGGTTCAAAATATTTTTTCTGGGTTTTAAATGACAAATGAAGAAACTAGATTAAGCTACTAACTGATACATTCTTTTGTGATCGTCGGAACATTGGCTAAAGTAAAGCACGGAAAGTTGAGATTACTCAATTTTTTCAAATCGCGATTTTCTCGAAAGTGGGTTTAAAATTAAGTTTTCTACGTTTGAATGACAATTAAAAGTAAACTGGATGAGCTACTAACTGATACATTGCATTTTGTGATCTTCGCAATATAAGTAAAGTTAGAGCACGGAAAAAGTTTGAGATTACTGCATTTTACAATTCATGAAAATCACGGTTTTTCGAAAAGTGCGTTTAAATAAGTTTTTCTACGTTTTGAATGAGAAATGAAAGTCACTGGTGGCTACTACTGATAAATTGCAATTTCGTGATATTTCATATTTGTAAAGTAGAGCACGGAAAAGTTTAAATTACTCAATTTTCAAATTTTTTTCAAATTCACGACTTTGTCGAAAAGTGTGTTCAAAATGAGTTTTCTGGGTCTAAATGACAAATGAAAGAAACTGGATAGCTACTAAATGCTACATTGCCTTTTTTGTGATCGCGAACTATTGGCAAAGTAAAGCACGGAAAAGTTGAGATTACTCAATTGATTACAATTTCGCGATTTTTCTCGAAAGTGGGTTCGAAAATAAGTTTTTCCTACGTTGGAATGACACTTAAAAGTAAACTGGATGAGCTACTTACTGATAATTGCATTCGTGATATTTGCTATATCCGTAAAGTTAGAGCCACGGAAAATTTAAATTACTCAATTTCCTTTTTTCAAATTCACGACTTTGTCGAAAAGTGTGTTCAAAATGAGTTTTCTGGGTTTAAATGACACATGAAAGAAAACTAGATAAGCTACTAACTGATACATTGCTTTTTGTGATCGTCGGATCATTGGCAAAGTAAGAGCACGGAAAGTTGAGATTACCTCCATTTTTACAATTCGCGTTTCTCGAAAAGTGGGTTCAAAATAAGTTTTCTACGTTTGAATGACAATTAAAAGTAAACTGGATGAGCTACTAACTGATAAATTGCATTTTGTGATCTTCGCAATATTAGTAAAGTTAGAGCACGGAAAAGTTGAGATTACTCAATTTTTACAAATTCACGATTTTTTCGGAAAAAGTGCGTTTAAATAAGTTCATACTTTGAATGATAAATGAAAGTAAACTGGATGAGCTACTAACTGATACATTGCTTTTTGTGATCGTCCCAACATTGGCAAAGTAAGAGCACGGACAAGTTGAGATTACTCAATTTTTTAAAACCATTATGCACGATTTTTTCGAAGAGTAGGTTCAAAATAAGTTTTCTACGTTTCAATGACAATTAAAAGTAAACTGGATGAGCTACTAACTGATAAATTTTATTTTGTGATATTCGCAATATTAGTAAAGTTGGAGCACGGAAAAGTTGAGATTACTCAATTTTCAAATTTTTTCAAATTCACGACTTTCTCGAAAAGTGGGTTCAAAATGAGTTTTCTGGGTTTAAATGACAAATGAAAGAAAACTGGATATGCTAGTAACTGATACATTGCTTATTGTAATCTTCTCAATATGGGGCAAGCACGGAAAGTTGAGATTTACTCAATTTTTTACAATTCGAGATTTTCTCGAAAAGTGGTTCAAATAAAGAGCCGGAAAAGTTGAGATTACTACTGTTTGAATGACAATTAAAGTAACTGGATGAGCTACTAACTGCTTGCTTTTGTGATCGTCCAATATTAGTAGAGTTAGAGCACGCAAAGTTGAAATTACTCATTTTTACAAATTCGCGATTTTTCCTCGAAAAGTGGGTTCAAATGAATTTTCTAGGTTTGAAAGACGAATCAAAGTAAACTGGAAGAGCTACTAACTGATATATTGCTTATTGTGATTTCTTAAAATTGGCAAAGTAAGGACACGGCAATTTTAGGGTAAAATCAAGTTTTACAACTTGGGGAAATTTTTTTCGAAAGTGGGCTCAAAAAAAAGTTTTGTACTTTGAAAGACAAATCAAAGTCAACTGGAGGGCTACTAACTGATAAATTTTTTAAATTTTTTTAACTTCCAATATAATTTAAAAAAAGCATAAAAAAATTTTTAGAATAGCCAATTTTTACAAATTTAAAGATTTTCGCGAAAAATTTGGGCTCAAAAAAATTTTTTTTGGTTTGAAGACAAATTAAAATAAACTGGATGAGCTGTTTTAAATAAAACATTGCTTTTTGTGATCGTCCCAATATTGGGGAAAATAAGAGGGAAAAGGAAAAAATTTAAATTACAAAAATTTTTACAAAATTTACATTTCCTCAAAAATGGGGTTCAAAAAAAGTTTTTTCTACGTTTTGAATGACAAATGAAAGGGAAACTGGATGAATCCCCTAAAATTAAAAACATTTTCTTTTTGTGTCGGGCCCAATATTGGGCAAAATAAAGCGCGGAAAAATTGAGACAACTCAAATTTTACAAACTTGGCCCATTTTTCTTTGGGAAAAAAAGGGGGGGCTCCTTAAAAATTTTTACTTACGTTTAATGACAAATGAAAGTAAAAATGGATGAGCCCCTAACTGATACAAAGCTTTTTGTGAAGGGCCCCAAAATTTTGGGAAAGTAAGAGCGGGGGAAAAGTTGAGACAACTTAAATTTTCAAAATTTTCATTTTCTCGAAAAGTGGGCTCAAAATAAGTTTTGTACATTTGAATGACAAATCAAAGTCAACTGGATGAGCTACTAACTGATAAATTGTATTTTGTGAACTTCGCAATATAGGTAAAATTAGAGCATAAAAAAAAAGTTGGAAAACCCAAATTTTTACAAATTTACGATTTTTTTCGTAAAGTGGGGTTTCAAAAAAGTTTTCTATGTTTGGGAAAGCAAATGAAATTTAAAATTGGGTGAGCTACTAACTGATACATTGCTTTTTTGTATTCGTCCCAATACTGACAAAATAAAGCGCGGAAAAATTTTAAAATTACTCAAGTTTTACAAAATCCCCGAAATTTTTTTTTTTTTTCGAAAAAATTGGGGTTCCAAAAAAAATTTTAAAACGTTTTAAGACAAATGAAAGTACACTGGATGAGCTACTTACTAAAACAAATTTCTGTTTTTTTGCTCGTCCCAATAAATTTGGGAAAGAAAAACCCCGGAAAAGTTTGGGAAATTAAATCAAATTTTTTCAAATTCACGATTTTTTTCTCGAAAATGGGTTTTTTTGGGTTGAATGACAAATGAAAGTAAACTGGATGAGGGTACTAAATGAAAACATTGCTTTTTGTGATCTCCCCCAAAAATTGGGAAAGCAGGGAAAATTTTGTTCTGAAATTTTTTCAAAATCCCCGATTTTTCCCCGGGGAAAAATGGGGTTTAAAATTTTCTTTTCTAGGTTTTTAATGGCAAAGAAAGTTTAACTTGGGTTAGCCTTTCTAACTTTTTTACTTTGCTTTTTTTTGATCGCCCCAAAATTGGCAAAATAAAAGGACGGGAAAATTTTAGATTTTCTCTTTTTTTCAAAATTCCCCATTTTTTTGAAAAATGTTTTCAAAATAAGTTTTTTTTTGTTTGAAAAGACAAAAAATTAAAATCAACCCGGATGAGGCTATTTAAATAATCCCCCCTTTTTTTTGATTAGCCCCCCTTTGGCAAAATAAGGAAACAAAAGGAAAAGTTGAAAATTTCTCAAATTTTTCACTCTTGCGAATTTTCTCGAAAAGTGGGTTCAAAATAATTTTTTTACGTTTGGGTGACAAATAAAAAGTCAACTGGGTGACTACTAACAGATACATTTTTTATTTGGGGAACTTCGCAATATAAAAATAAAATAAGACAAAAAAAGTTGAGAAAAGCCAATTTTTTACAAATTTACGATTTTCGCAAAAGGGGTTTAAAATGATTTTCTAGGTTTTAATGACAAATGAAATAAACTGGGTAGCTAGTAAAGGTATATTGGGTTTTTGGATCTTTCTTAAAATTGGCAAATTTAAGGGGCACGGGCAATTGGAAAATAACTCCAAATTTTTTCAAACTTGGGTTTTCTCGAAAAGTGGGCTCAAAATAAATTTTTGTAAAGTTTGAATGACAAATAAAGTCAACTGGATTAACTACTAACTGAAAGTTTTTTTTTTGTGAACTTCGCAATATAATAAAAAATAATCATTAAAAAAATTTAGAATAGCCCAATTTTTTTAAAAAAATTTTCGATTTTTGCGAAAAGTGTGGGTTTTAAAAAAATTTTTTTGGGTTTGGAAAAACAAATAAAGTAAACTGGATTAGCTGTTTAAATAAAAAATTGCTTTTTGGGGATCGGGCCCCCTTTTTGGCAAAGTAAAAAAGCACGAAAAAATTGAAATTCAAAAATTTTTAAAATTCCCCCCGATTTCCTCGAAAAATGGGTTCAAAATAAGTTTTCTAAAGTTTTTAATGACAAATGAAAGTAAACTGGATGGCCACTAACTGATACATTGCTTTTTTTGATCGTCCCCCAAATTTTTGGCAAAGTAAGAGCGCGAAAAATTTTTGATTACTTTAAGTTTTTAAAAAAACTCGCGATTTTCCTCGAAAAAAGGGGTTTAAAGTAAGGGTTTTTTCATTTGAATTAAAAAAATCAAAAATTCAACTGGATGAGCTTTCTAAATGATAAAAATTTTTATTTTGGGGGAACTTCGCAAAATAGGGAAAAAATTTAAAAGCGTTTAAAATTTTCTTTTTGAACTTCCCAAAATTAGGGGAAGTTAATAGAGCAAGGGAAAAATTGAGATTACTAAAAATTTTAAAAGTTCAAAAGTTTTCTCGGGGGAAATGGAGTTTTTAAAAACGAATAAAAATAAACTGGATGACTACTTTAAAGGGTTTCACTGCCCTTTTTGTGAAACGGGGGCCCCCCCCCAAAATTGCCAAAGTAAGAAACAAAGGAAAAGGGTTTAGATTACTTCCAAATTTTTAAAAAACTTTCGTTTTTTTTCGAAAATTGGGTTTTTAAAAAAGTTTTTTTTAAAGTTTTTAAAAGACAATAAAAAAGTAAACTTATGACTACTAAATGAAACATTGCAAATTTTTAATCTTACCCAAAATTATTAAAGTTAAGCACGAAAAATTTTTTGATTAAATCAATTTTTTACAAAATTTAAAAAGATTTTTTCGGGGAAAATGGGTTTTTTTTGGGTTTTTTTGACCCCAAAAGAAAGTAAACTGGTTGAAAACTACTAAAATGATACATTGCTTTTTTTGATCGCCCCCAAAATTAGTAAAGTTTGGCCCCGGAAAAATTTTAGATTATCAATTTTTTAAAAAATTTTCCCATTTTCTCGAAAATTTTCGTTCAAAATAAGTTTTCTGGGTTTTTAATGACCCAAAAAAAATTTAAAATGGATGAGCCTACTAACTGATAAAATTTGTTTTTGTTTATCGTCCCCCAAAATTGGGAAAATAAGGCGGGAAAAATTTTGATTTCTTCAAGTTTTACAAACTCGCGATTTTTCCCCGAAAAGAAGGGTTCAAAGTTAGTTTTCTACGTTTTTAATGACAAGAGCAAAAAGGGGAAAATTGAGAATAAATCAAATTTTAAAAAATTCACGATTTTCTCGAAAAATGTGTTTTTTTTGGTTTGAATGACTAATGAAATTTTAAATGTAAAGAGCTATTAACTTTATACATTGCTTTTTGGGGATCTTAACCAATTTTTAGGGAAGTTAGTAGAGCACGGGGAAAATTTTGGATTACCCCAATTTTTTTCAAAATTTCCCGTTTTTCTCGAAAAATGGGTTCAAAATAAGTTTTCTACTTTTTTAGAGATAAAAGAAAAGTAAACTGGATGAGTACTTCCTTAAAACCCTTGTTTTTTTTGTGATCGTCCCCAATATTGGGGAAAGTAAGAGCACGGAAAAATTGAATTACTTAAAATTTTTTCAAATTCAGACTTTCTCGAAAAGGGGGGTTTTAAAAAATTTTTCCCGGGTTTGAATGACAAAAGAAAGGGGTTTTAAAGGGGTGAGCCCCACTAACTGATAAAATTGCATTTTTTTGATTTCGCAAAATTTTGTAAAATTTGAGCACGGGAAAAGTTTAGATTACTCATTTTTTTCAAATTCACGATTTTTTTCGAAAAGTGGGTTTTCTGGGGTTTTTAAAGACAAATGGGAAAAAAACTGGGTGAGCTACTAACTTTATACATTGCTTTTTTTGATCGTCCCAAAATTGGGAAAGTAAAAACCG
>JANFPS010000371.1:0-2500 GCA_024703675.1 Drosophila nebulosa
GGGGGGGGGGGGGGGGGGGGGGGGGGGGGGGGGTGGGGGGGGGGGGGGGGGGGGGGGGGGGGGGGCGTGGGGGGGGGGGGGGGGGGGGGGGGGGGGGGGGGGGGGGGGGGGGGGGGGGGGGGGGGGGGGGGGGGGGGGGGGGGGGGGGGGGGGGGGGGGGGGGGGGGGGGGGGGGGGGGGGGGGGGGGGGGGGGGGGGGGGGGGGGGGGGGGGGGGGGGGGGGGGGGGGGGGGGGGGGGGGGGGGGGGGCGGGGGGGGGGGGGGGGGCGGGGGTGGGGGGCGGGGGGGGGGGGGGGGGGGGGGGGGGGGGGGGGGCAGGGGGGGGGGGGGCGGGGGGGGGGGGGGGGGGCGGGGGGGGGGGGGGGGGGGGCTGGGCGGGGCGGGGGGGGGGGGGGCGGGTGGGGGGGGGGGGGGGGGGGGGGGGCGGGGGGGGGGGTGGGGGGGGGGGGGGGGGGGGGGGGGGGGGGGGGGGGGGGGGGGGGGGGGGGGGGGGGGGGGCGGGGGGGGGGGGGGGGGGGGGGGGGGGGGGGGGGGGGGGGGGGGGGGGGGGGGGGGGGGGGGGGGGGGGGGGGGGGGGGGGGGGGGGGGGGGGGTGGGCGGGGGGGGGGGGGGGGGGGCGGGGGGGGGGGGGGGGGGGGGGGGGCGGGGGGGGGCGGGGGGGGGGCAGGGGGGGGGGGGCGTGGGTGGGGCGGGCGTTGGGGGGGGTGGGGGGGGGGGGGGGGGGCGGGGGGGGGGCGGGGCGGGCAGTCGGGTGCGGGGGCGGGGGGGGGGTGCGGGGGGGGGGGGGGGGGGCGGGGGGGGGGGGGGGGGGTGGCCGGGGGGGGGGGGGGGGCAGGGGGGGCAAGGGGGGGGGGGGGGGGGGGCGGGGGGGGGTGGGGAGGGTGGGTGGTGGGGGGGGGGGGGGGGGTGGGGGGGGGGGTCGGGGGGGGGGGTGGGGGGTGGGGTGGCGGGGGGGGGGGGGGTGTGGGGTGGGGGTGGGCGGGGGGGGGGGGGGGGGGGGGGCGGGGGTGGGGGGGGGGCGCTGGGGGGCGCGGGGGGGGGTGGGGTGGGGCGGGGGGGGGTGGGGGCGGGCAAAGGGCAGGGGGGGGGGGGGGGGGGGGAGGGGGGTTGGGGGGTGGGGGGGGCGGGGGCGGGGTGGGGGGGGGGGCTGGTGGGGGGGGTGGGGGGGGGGGGTGGGGGGGGGGGGGGGGGCGGGCGGGGGTGGGGGCTGTGGGGGTGGCGGGGGGGGCGGGTCGGGTGGGCGGCGGCGGGGGGGGGGGGTTGGGGCGGGGGGGGCGGTGGGGGGGGCGGCGGAGGGGGGCGCGGGGGGGCGGGGGGGGGGGCGGGGCAGGGGGGGGGGCATGGGGGGGGGCAGGGGGGGGGGGCGGTGGGGCAGGGGGGGGGGGGGGGGGGGGGGGGGGGGGGCGGCGGGGGGGGGGCGGGGGGGGGGCGGGGGGGGGGGGGGGGGGGGGGGGGGGGGGGGGGGGGCGGGGGGGGGGCGGGGGGGGGGGCGTGGGGGGGGGGGGGGGGGGCGGGGGGGGGGGGGGGGGGGCGTGGGGGGGGGGCGGGGGGGGGGCGGGGGGTGGGCGGGGGTCGGGGCGGGGGGGGGGGGGCGGGGGGGGCAGGCGGGGGGGGCAGGGGGGGGGGGGGGGGGGGGGGGGGGCGGTCGGGGGGTGGGGGGGGGGGCGGGCGTGGGGGTGGCGCGGGGGGCCCGGGGGGGGGGTGGGGGGGGGGGGGGGGGGCAAGCGGGTGTTGAGCGTCGCCGTGGGGGGGCAGGGGGGGTTGGGGGGGGTGGTGGCGGCGGGGGGGGGGGGGGGGGGGGGGGGGGGCGGGGGTGGTGGGGGGGGGGTGGGGGCGGGGGCGCGGGGGGGGGGGGGGGGGGGGGGGGCGGGGGGCGGGGGGGTAGCGGGGGGCAAGTGGGGGGGGGGGGGGGGGGGGGGGGGGGGGGGGGGGGGGGGGGGCGTCGGGTCCTCCTTGGGGGGGGGTTGGGTGGGGGGGGGGGGGGGGGGGGGGGGGGGGGGGGGGGGGGGGGGGTCGGGTGGGGCGGGGGGGGGGGGGGCGGGGGGGGGGGGGGGGGGGCGGCAGGTGGCGGGGGGTGGGCAGGGGGCGCGTGGTCGGGGGGGGGGGTGGGGCGGGGGGGGGTGGGTGGGGGCTGTGTGCGGGGGTGCGGGGGGGGGGGCAGGGCGGGGGGGGGGGGGGGGCGAGTGGGTGCGGGGGGGGGGGGGGTGCGTGCGGGGGGGGGGGGGGGGGGGGGGGGGCGGGTGGGGCGGGGGGGTGGGGGGGTGGGGCAGGAGGGGGGGGGGGGTGGCGGTGCGGTGGGGGGCGTGGCGGTGGGGGGGGGCGGTGGTGGGTGGGGGGGGGGGCGGGGTGGGGGGGGGCGCCGTCAAGGGGTGGGGGGCCAGGCGGGGGGGGGGCGGGGGGGGGGGGGGGGGGCGGGGGCAGGGGGGGGGGGGGGCTGGGTCAGGGGGGGGGGGGCGGGGGGGTGGGGGCGGGGGCGGGGGGGGGCGGGGGGGGGGGGGGG
>JANFPS010000371.1:10000-17451 GCA_024703675.1 Drosophila nebulosa
GGGGGGGGGGGGGCGGCCCCCCCCGGGGGGGGCAGCGGGGGGGGTGCGGGGTGGGAGGGGAGGGGGGGGGGGGCGGGGGGGCGGGGGGCGGCCGTGGGGGGGCGTGGGGCGCGGGGGGGGGGGGGGGGGGGGGGGGGGGGGGGGGGGCAGGGGGGTGGGGGGGGGGGGCGGGGGGGGGGGGGTGGGGGCGGTGGGGGGGGGGCGGGGGGGGGGGGGGGGGGTGGGGCGGGGCAGGGGGGGGCGGGGCAGGGGTCGGGGCAGGGCGGGGGGGTGGGGGGGGCGGGGCAGCGGGGGGGGGGGGGGGGGTGGCATGGGGGGGCGGGGGGGGGGCAGCGGGGTGGGCGGGGGGGGGGGGGGGGGTGGGCACGGGGGGGGGGGGACGGGGTCGGGTGGTGGGGGGGGCGTGGGCAGTGGGGGGGGGGGGGGGGGCTGGGGGGTGGGGGCGGTCGGGCGGGGGGTGTGGGGGGTGGGGTGGGGGTGGGGGGTGGGGGGGCGGGGGGGTTGGGGGGGGGGGGGTGGGGTGGGGGCGCAGGGCGGGGGGGGGGGGGCGGGGGGGGGGGGGGGGGGGCGGGGGCGGGGGGGGGGGGGCGGGGGTGGGGGCAAAGGGCGGTGGGCAGGGGCGGGGGGGGGGGGGGCGGGTGGTTGGGTGGGGGGGGGGGGGGGGGGGGGGTCGTAGGGGGTCGGGGTCAGGGGGGGGGACAGGGGGGTGCGGGGGGTGGGGGGCAATGGGGGGTGGGGGGGGGTTGGGGGGGGGGGGGTGGGCGGGGGGGGGGGGGGTGGGGGGGGGGGGGGGGTGGGGGTGGGGGGGGGGCGGGGTGGGGGGCAGTGGGGGGGGGTGGGTGGGGGGGGGGGGGGGGGGTGGGGGGGGGTGGGGGGGGGGGGGGGGGGCAGGTGCGGGGGGCGGGGGGGCGGGGGGGGGGGGGGGGGAGTGGGGGGGGGGGGGGGGGGGGAGGGGGGGGGGGGGGCGGGGGTGCAAGGGGTGGTGGGGGGGGTGGCGGGGGGGGCGCAAGGGATGGGCGTGGGGCGGGGGTGGGGGGTCGAGGGGGCGGGGGGGGGGGGGGTCGGCGGGTGGGGCGTCGGATGCGGAGGAGGGGGGGGGGGGGGGGGGCGGGAGGGGGGGCGGGTGGGGGGGGGGGGGGGTGGGGGGGGGGGGGGGGGCGGGGGGCTGCAGGGTGGGGGTGGGGGGGAGGGTGGGGGGGCGGGTCCGCAGTGGGGGGGCAGGGGGGGGGGGGGGGCGGGTGGGGCGGGGGGGGTGCGTGGGGGGCGGGGGGTGGGGGTGGGGGCGGGGTGGGGCGGGGGGGCCGCGGGGCAAGGGGGGAGGGGGGGGGGGTGGGGGGGGGGGGGTGCGGGGGGGGGGTGGGCGCGGCGGGGGGGGGGTCGGTGGGGGGGGGGGGGGGGGGGGGGTGGGGGGGCGGGTGGGGGGGGGGGGGGGGGGGGGGGGGGGGGGGGGGGTGCTGGGGGGGGCGCCGTGGTTGGGGGGGGGGGGGGGCGGGTGGGGGGGGCGGGGGGGGGGGCAGGGGGGGGGGGGGTGGTGCAGGGGGGGGTGGGGGGGGGGGGAGTGGGGGGGGCGGGTGGGGGGGGGGGGGGCGGCGGGGCAGCAAAGGGGGGGGGGGGCGGGGGGGGGGGGGGGGGGGGGGGGGTCGGCGGGGGGCGGGGTTGGGGGGGGGGGGGGGGGGGGGGGTGGGTGGTGGGTTGGGGGGGGGCGGGGGGGGGGGGCGGGGGGGGGGGGGGGCGGGGCGGGGGTGTGCACAGCGGGTGGGGGGGGCGGGGGGGGGGTGGGCGGGGGGGGGGGGGGGGCCGGGCGGGGGGGGGGGTCGGGCGGGGGGGGGCGGGCGGGCAGGGGGGGGGGGGGGGTGGGGGGGGGTGGGGGGGGGGGGGGGGCAGGTGGGGCGGGGGGGGGGGCGTGGCAGGGGGTGTGGGGGCGGGGCGGTGCGGGGGGGGGTGGGGGTGGGGGGGGGGGGGGGGGGGGGGGGGGGGCGGGGGGGTGGGGGGGTGGCGTCGGGGGTGGAGGGGGGGGCGGGGGGGGGTGGGGGGGGGGGGGGGGGGTGGCAGGGGGGGGGGGGAGGGGTGGTGGGGGGCGGGGGGGGGCGGGGGGGCGGTGGCGGGTGGGCGCGGAGGGGGTGGGGGGGGGGGCGGGGGGGGGCGGGGGGGGCGGTGGGGGGGGGGGGGGGGGTGGGGGGGGGGGGCGGGGGGGGGCGGGTGTGGGGGGGGGGGGGGGGGGCGGGTCGCGGGGGGGGGGGGTGGGGGGCGTCAGGGGGGGGGCGGGGAGGGGCGGCGGGGGGGTGGGGGGGGGGGTGCGGGGGGGGGGGGCGGGGGGGGGGGGGGTGGCGGGGGGTTGGGGGGGGGTGGCCGGCGGGGGGGGGGGGGGGGGGGGGGGGGGGGGGGGGGGGGGGGGGGGGGGGTGTGGGGGGGGGGGGGCGGGGGGGGGGGGGGGGGGGGCGGGGGTGGGGGGGGGGGGGGGGGGGGGGGGGGGGGTGGGGGGGGGGGGGTGGGGTGGGGGCGGTGGGGGGGGGGGGGGGCGGGGTGGGGGGGGGGGGGGGGGGGGGGGTGGGTGCGGTGGGGGGGGGGGGGGGGGGGGGGGGGGGCAAAAGGGGGGGGGGGGGGCCGGCGGGGGGGGGGGGTGGGGGGGGGCGGGGCCGGGGGGTGGGGGCAAAATGGGGGGGGGGGGGCGGCAGGGGGGGGGGGGGCGGGGGGGTGGGGGGGGGGGGGCGGGGGGGCGGGGCAGGCGGCGTGCGGGGGGGGGGGGGGGGGGGGGGGCAAGGGGGGGGGCGGGGGGGGGGGGGCAGGGGGGGGGGGGGGGGGGGGTGGGGGGGGGGGGGGGGGGGGGTGGGGCGGTGGGGGGCAAGGCAGGCGGTGGGGGGCGGGGGGGGGGGTGGGGGGGGCGGCGGGGGGGGGGTTGGGGGAAAGGGGGGGGGCAGCCGCGGGCTCGGGGCGGGGGGGGGGGGGGCGGGGGGGCAAGGTCGGTGGGGGGGGGGCGGGGGGGGGGGGGGGGCGTGGGGGGGGCGGGGGGGGGGGGCGGGGGGGGGGGGGGGGGGGGGCGTTCGGGGGGGCGGGGGGCGGGCGGGGGGGGGGGGGGGGGGGGGGCACGCGGCAGGGGGGGGCGCGGGGGGGGTGTGGGGGGGGTCAGGGGGTGCTGGCGGCGGGGGGGGGGGTGTGGTGGGGGGGGGCGGGGGGGGGGGGGGTGGTGGGGGGGGGGGGTGGGGGGGGGGGGGGGGGGGGCCGGGGGGGGGGGGCGGGGGGGGGGGGGGCGGGGTCAGGGGGGGGGGGGCGGTGGCGGGTCGCGGGGGGGCGGCGGGGGGGGGTGGGGGGGGGGCGGGGGGGGGGCGGGGGCGGGGGGAAGGGGCTCGGGCGGGGGGGCGGGGGGGGGGGGGGGGGGGGTAGGGGGGGGGGGGGGGGGCGGGGCGGGGGGGGGGGGCGGCGGGGGGGGGCGGGGGGGGGGGGGGGGGCGGGGGGGGGGGGGGGGGGGCGGGGGGGGGGGGGGGGGGGGGGGGGGGGGGGCGGGGGGGGGGGGCAAGCGGGGGGGCAGGCGGGGGGGGTGGGGGGGGCGGGGGGGGTGGGGGGGCGGGGGGGGGGGGGGTGGGGGGTGGTGGGGGGGGGGGGCGGGCGGGGGGGGGGGTGCGGGGCGGGCGGGCAGGGGGGGGGGGGCGGGGGGGGGGGGGGGGGGGGGGGGGGGGGGGGGGGGGGGTGGCAGGGGTGCGGGGGGGGGCGTGGGGGTGGCGGGGGTGTGGGGGGGGGGTTGGGGGGGGGGGGGGGGGGGGGCTGGGTGGCGGGGGGCGTGGGGCGGTGGGGGGGCGGGGGGGGGTGCGGGCGGGTGCGGGGGCGGGGGGGGGGGGGGGGTGTGGGGGGGGGCGGGGGGGGGGGGGGGGCGGGGGGGGGCGGGGGGGGGGGGGGGGGGGCGGGGGTGCGGGGGGGGCGGGCAGGGCGGGGGGGTGGGGGTGGGGAAGGTGAAGGGGGGGGCAAGGGGTGGGGGGGGGGGGGGGGGGGGGGGGGGGGGGGGGAGGGGGGCGGTGGGGGGGGGGCAGGGGGGGGGGTTCAAGGGCGGGGGGGGGGGGGGCGGGGGGGGGGGGGGGGGGGGGGAGGGGGGGGGGGGGGGGGGGGGGCGGGGCAAAGTGGGGCGGGGGGGGGCGTGGGGGGCGGGGGGGGGGGGGTTCGGGGGGGGGGGGGGCGGGGGCGGGGGGGGGGGCAAGGGGGCGGGGGGGGGGGGGGGGGGGGGGGGGCGGGGGGTGCAGGGGGGGTGGGGCGGTGGGGGGTGGGGGGTGGGGGGGGAGGTGGGGGGGGGGGGGGGGGCGCAGGGGGGTGGGGGGGGGGGGGGGGGGGTGTGGGGGTGTGGGCGGGGGTGGGGGGGTCAGGGGGCGTTGGGGGGGGGGGGGGGGGGGGCAGGGCGGTGGTGCCGGGCACAGGGGGGGGGGGGGGGGTTGTGGGGGGGGGGGGGGGACAAGGGGCGGGGTCAGTGGGGCGGGGGCAGGGGGGGGGGGGGGGAGGGGGACGGGGGGGGGTGGGGGGTGGGGCGCGGGCGGGGTGGCGGGGGCAGGCGCAGGGGGGGGGGGGGGTGGGGGGGGGGGCGGGGGGGGGCGGGGGTGCGGGGGGCAAAAAAGGGGGGGTGGGCGCGGGTGGGGGGGCGGGGGGTGGGGGGTGGGGGGGGGTGGGCAGGGGCGGTGGGGGCGGGTGGGGGGGGGCGGGGGGGGTGGGGGGGGGGGGGGTGGCGTGGGGGGGGGGGGGGGGGGGTGGGGGGGGGGGGCGGCGGGGGGGGGGGGGGGCGGGGGGCGGGGGGGGTGGGGGGGCGGGGGCGGGGGGGGCGGGGGTGTGGGGGGGGGGCATGGGGGGGGGGGGGGGGGGCGGGGGCGGGCGGTGGGGGGGGGGCGGGGGGGGGCGGGGCAGGGGGGGGGGGGGGGGGGGGGCGGGGGTTGGCGGGGTGGGGGGGGGGGGGGGGCTGGGGGCGCGGAGGGGTCGCAGGCGGGTGGGGGGGGGGTGGGGGGGGTTGGCGGCAGCGGTGGGGGGGGGGGGGGGGGGGGGCGGGGGGGGGGCAGGGGGCGGGGGGGGGGGGGCGGGGGGCAGCGCGGGGGCTGGGGGCGGGGCGGGGGGGGGGTGGGGTGCAGGGGGGGGGGGGGGTCAAAGGCAGGGGGGGTGGCGCGGGGGGGCGGGCGCGGGGGGGGGGGGCGCGTGGCGGGGGGCAGCGGGGGTCTCTGGGGGGGGGGGGGGGGCAGGCGGTGGGGCGGGGGGGGGGGGGGGGGGGGGGGCAAAGTGGGGGCGGGGGGGCAGGGGGCGGGGGGGGCCCGGGGGGGGGGGGCACGGGGGGCGGGGGGGGGGGGGGCAAAAGGCGCAGGGGGGGGGGGGGGGGGGGGGGGGCGGGGGCGTGCAGGCGGGGCGGGTGGGGGGCGGGGGGGGGGGGGGGGCGGGGGGGGGGGCGGGGGGGGGCGGGGGGGCGGGGGGGGGGGGGGCAAGGGGCGGGGCGGGTGGCAGGGGGGGGCGGGTGGGGGGGGGGGGGGGGGGGGGTGGGGGGGGGGGGGGGGCGGGGGGTGAGGCGGGGGGGCAGGGGGGCGGGGGTGGGGGGGGGGGGGGGGGGGGCGGGGCGGGCGGGGGGGGGGGGGGGGGGGTGGGGGGGGGGGGGGGGGGCAGGGGCGGGGGGGGGGGGGTGGGGGGGGGGGGGGGGGTGGGGATGGGTGGGGGGGGGCCGGGGGGGGGCGGGGGGGGGCGCAGGGGCAGGGGGGGGGGGGGGCAGGGGGGGGGGGGGCGGCGGGGTGGCGGCAGGGGGGGGGGGGGCGGGGGGGGGGGGGGGGGGGGGGGGGGCGGGGGGCGGCAGGCTGCGGTGTGCGGGGTGGGGGGGGGGGGGGGGGGGCGGGAGGGGGTGGGTGGGGGGGGGGGGGTCGGGGGGTGGGGCGGGGGGCGGGGGGGGGGGGGGGTGGGGGGGGGGGGTGGGGGGGGGGGGGGGGCGGCGGGGGGGGGGGTGCGTCGCAAAGGGGGGGGGGGTGGGGGGGGGGGGGGGGGGGCGGGGGGGGGGGGTG
The DNA here is from genome assembly GCA_024703675.1 of Drosophila nebulosa. Classification (NCBI taxonomy): domain Eukaryota; kingdom Metazoa; phylum Arthropoda; class Insecta; order Diptera; family Drosophilidae; genus Drosophila; species Drosophila nebulosa. The sequence continues at coordinate 16,003 of JANFPS010000371.1, forward strand.
GGGTTGGCAGGGGGGGCCGCAAGGGGGTGGGTGCGGGCGGGCGGGGGGGGTGGGGGGGGGGGCGGGGGTGGGGGGCGTGGGGCAAAAGCGGGGGGCGGGGGGGCGCGGGGGGGGGGGGTGGGGGGGGGGGGGGGCGGGGGGCGGGGCGGGGGGGCGGGGGGGGGGGTGGGGGGGCCGGTGGGGGGGGGGGGGGGGCGGGGGGGGGGGGGGGGGCGGGGGGGGGGGGGGCGGGCCAGGGGGGGTGGGCAGGGGTCAGTCGGGGTGGGGGGGGGGTGGGGGGGGGGGGGGGGGCGGGGGTGGGGTTGGGCGGGGGGGGGGCGGGGGCGGGGGGGGGCTGGGGGGGGGGGGGGGGGGGGGGGGAGTGGGGTGGGGGGGGGCGGGGGTTGGCAGTGGGTCGGGGGGTGGGGGGGGGTGTGGCGCTGGGCCAGGGGGGGGGGGGGGGGGGGGGGGGGGGGTGGGGGCCGGTGGGGGGGCGGGGCGGGTGGGGGGGGGGGCGGGGGGGGGTGCAGGGTGGGGGGCTCGGGGGGGGGGGGGGGGTGGGGGGTGGCGTTGTGGGCGGGGCGGGGGGTGTGGGGGGGGGCGGTGGGTGGCGGGCGGGCGGGGGGGGGGGGGGGGGGGGGGGGGGCGGGCAGGGGGGGGGGGGGGGGGGGGGGGGCGGGGCTGGGTGGGGGGGGGCGGGCGGGGGGGGGCGGGGGGGGGGGGGGGGGGGGGGGGGGCGGGGGGGGCGGTGGGGGTGCGCGGGTGGGGGGGGGGGGGGGGGTGGCGGGGGGGGGGGGGTCGGGGGGGGGCGGGGTGGGAGGGGGGCGGCAGGGGGGGGGGGGGGGCGGGGGGGGGTGGGGGGGGGGGGGTGGGGGGGGGGGGGCGCGGGTGGGGGGGGGCGGGGGGGGGGGGGGGGGGGGGGGGGGGGGGCATGCGGGTGGGGGGGGGGCGGGGGCAGGCGGGCAAAGCGGGGCAAGGGCGGCGGGGGGGGGGGGGGGGCGCGGCGGTGGGGGGGGGTTCGGGGGGGGGTGTCGTGGGGCGGGGGGGGGGGGCGGGGGGTGGGGCGTGGGGGGGGGGTGGGGGCGGGGGGGGGGGGGGGGGGGGTGGCGGGGCGGGGGCAGGGGGGGCGGGGGGGGGGTGGGGGGGGGCAGCGGGGGGGGCGGGGGGGCGGGGGGGCTGGGGGGGGGGGGGGGTGGGGGGGGGCCGGGGGGGCCGCGGGGGGGTGCGCGGTGTGGCAGGGGGGGGGGGGGCGGGGGGGGGGGGCGGCCGGGGGGGGGGGGGGGGGGGGGGGTGGGGGGGGGGGGGGGTGGGGGGGGGGGCGGGGGGGGGTGATTGGGGGCCGGGGGGGGGGGGGGGGTGGGGGGGGTTTGGGGGGGCGGGGGGTTTGGGGGGGGGGGTGGGGGCGGGGGGGGGGGGGGGGGGGGGGGGGGGGGGGGCCGGGGGGGGGGGGGGGGGGGGGGGGTGGGGGGG
>JANFPS010000372.1:0-17404 GCA_024703675.1 Drosophila nebulosa
CGTCCCAATATTGGCAGAGTTAGAGCACGGAAAAGTTGAAGAAAACTGAATTTTTACAAATTCACGATTTTCTCAGGAAAAGTGGGTTCAAATGAAGTTTTCTAGGTATGAATTGACAAATGTAATAAACTGTATGATCTACTCAACTGCACTTGCTTTTTAAAATCGTCCCATATTTTGGCAAAGTATCGAGCACGGAAAAGGTTGAGAAAACTGAATTTTTATAAATTCACTATTTTTTCTCGGAAAAGTGGGTTTCAAAATAAGTTTTCTAGGTTGAATGACAAAATAAGTAAACTGGATCGATACTAACTGAACATTGCTTTTTTAAATCGTCCCATGATTGCAAAGTTAGAGCACGAAAGAATTGAGAAAACTGAACTGGATGCGCTACTACCTGAAACATTGGCTTTTTTAAAATCGTCCCAATTTTGCAAAGTTAGAGCACGGAAAAGTTGAGAAAACTGAATTTTTACAAATTCACGATTTTCTCGAAAGTGGGTTCAAATGATGTTTCTGGGTTTGAATGACAAATGTAAGTAAACTGGATGAGCTACTACTGAAACATTGCTTTTTTTTAAATCGTGCCAATATTGGCAGAGTTAGAGCACGGAAAAGTTGAGAAAACTGAATTTTACAAATTCACTATTTCTCGAAAAGTGGGTTCAAAATGAGTTTTCTAGTTTGAATTGACAAAAGTAGGTAAACTGGATGCGCTACTAACTGAAAACATTGCTGTTTAAATCGTCCAATTTTTGGCAAAGTTTAGAGCACGGAAAAGTTGAGAAAACTGAATTTTTATAAATTCACGTGTTTTCTCGAAAAGTGGGTTCAAAATGATTTTCTAGGTTTGAAATGACAAAAGTAGGTAAACTGGATGCGCTACTAACTGAACATTGCTTTTTTTAAATCGTCCCCAATTTTGGAAAGTTAGAGCCACGGAAAAAGTTGAGAAAACTGAATTTTTATAAATTCACTATTTTCTCGACAAAGTGGGTTCAAAATGAGTGTTTTCTTGGGTTTTGATGACAAATGTAAGTAACTGGATGCGCTACTACTGCACATTGCTTTTTTAAATCGTCCCATTATTGGCAAAGTTAAAGCACGGAAAAAAGTTGAAAAACTGAATTTTTATAAATTCACATATTTTCTCGAAAAGTGGGTTCAAAATGAGTTTTCTAGGTTTGAATGACAAAAGTAATTAAACTGGATGCCTACTAACTGAAACATGGCTTTTTTTAAATCGTCCAATTTTGCAAAGTTAGAGCACGGAAAGTTGAAGAAAACTGAATTTTTACAAATTCACGATTTTCTCGAAAAGTGGTTCAAATTAGTTTTTCTGGGTTTGATGACAATGTAAGTAAACTGGAATGAGCTACTAACTGAACATTGCTTTTTTCAATCGTGCCAATATTGGACAAAGTTAGAGCACGGAAAAGTTGAGAAACCGAATTTTTACAAATTCAATTTTTCTCGAAAAGTGGGTTCAAAATGAAGTTTTCTGGGTATGAATGCAAATGTAAGTAAAATGGATGACTACTAACTGAAAACATTGCTTTTTTAAATCGTCCCCAATTTTTTTTGGCAAGTTATAGAGTACGGAAAGTTTAGAAAACTGGGAATTTTCCAAATTCACGATTTCTCGAAAAGTGGGTTCAAATGAGGTTTTCTGGGTTTGAATGACAAATGTAAGTAAACTGGATGAGCTACTAACTGAAACCTTTGCTTTTTTAAATCGTGCCAATAATTGCTAAGTTAGCGCACGGAAAAAGTTTGAGAAAACTGAATTTTTACAATTCCACGATTTCTCGAAAAGTGTTGTTCAAAATTTGATGTGTTTCTATATCATACTGGGTTTGAATGACAAAAATGTAAGTAAACTGGATGCGCTACTAACTGAAACCTTGCTTTTAAATCGTCCCAATTTGGCAAAGGTTAAGAGCTACGGAAAAGTTGAGAAAACTGAATTTTTACAAATTCACGATATTTCTCGAAAAAGTGGGTTCATAAATTAGTTTTCTGGCGTTTGAATGCAAATGTAATTAAACTGGATGAGCTACTACTGAAACATTGCTTTTTCAACATCGTGCCAATATTGGGCAAGTTAGAGCACGAAAAGTTTTGAGAAAAACTGAATTTTTACAAATCACACGTTATTTTGCTCGAAAAGTGTGGGTTCCAAGTCCATTGAGTTTTCTGGTGTTGAATGTGACATAGATGTTAAGTAAACTGGATGAGCACTACTGAACTTGCGTTCTTAAATCGTCTCAATATTGGCAAAGTTGGAGCCGGAACAAGTTGAGAAAACTGAATTTTTTACAAATTTACCGAATTTTCTCGAAAGTGGGTTTTCAAAATGAGTTTTTCTGTGGTTTGTATTGATGACAATGTAATAAACCTGATACGCTACTAACTGAAACATTGCTTTTTTAAATCGTCCCAATATTGGCAGAGTGTAGAGCACGGTGAAAAATTTTGAGAATAAACTGAATTGTTTTACAACATTCACGATTTTCTCGAAAGTGGGTTCCCTTGAGTTTTTTCTAGGGTTTGCATGACTAAATATAGTATGTATAACGTGGAATGCGCTACTACTGAAGACATTGCTTTTTTAAATCGTCTATTATTGGCAAAGTTAGAGCCGGAGAAGTGGAGAAAACTGAATTTTTATAAATTCACTATTTTCTCGAAAAGTGGGTTCAAAATTAGTTTTCTAGGTGTGCATGACAAAAGTAGGTAAAATGGGATGCGCTACTAACGAAAACGATTTATTTTTTTAATTCGTCCCAATTTTGGCAAAGTAGAGGCACGGAAAAGTTTAAAACGGAATTTTTTATAAATTCACTAATTTTTCTCGAACAGTGGGTTCAAAGATGAAGTTTTCTGGGTTTGAATGACAATGTAAGTAAACTGGATAGCTACTAACGGAACATTGCTTTTTTAAATCGTGCCAATATTGCAAAGTTAGAGCACGGAAAAGTTGAAGAAAACTGAATTTTTTACAAATTCACGATTTTCTCGAAAGTGGTTAAAAATGAGTTTTCTGGGTTTGATTGACAAATGTAAGTAACTGGATGAGCTACTTAACTGAACATTGCTTTTTTTAATCGTCCCCAATTTTGGGCAAAGTTAGAGCCACGGAAAAGTTAGAAAACTGAATTTTGACACAAATCACGATTTTCTCGAAGTGGGTTCAAAATGATTTCCCTGGGTTTGAATGACGAAAGTAAGTAAAGCTGATACGCTACTCACTGCAACTTGCTTTTTTAAATCGGTCCCATATTGCAGAGTTAGAGCACGGAAAAGTTGAGAAAACGGAATTTTATCAAAATTCACGATTTCTCGAAAGTGGGTTCAAAATGAGTTTCTGGTTTGAATGACGAAATGTAAGTAAACTGGATGAGGCTACTAACCTGAAACATTGCTTTTTTTAAATCGTCCCACTTTGGCAAAGTATAGAGCACGGAAAGTTGAGAAACTGAATTTTTACAAATTCACGATTTTTCTCGGAAAGTGGTTCAAAATGAGTTTTCTGGTTTTTTGAATGACGAAAGGTAAGTAAACTGGATACGCTACTAACTGAAACATTGCTTTTTTTAAATCGTCCCCAATATTGGCAAAGTTAGAGCACGGAAAAGTTGATAAAACTGAATTTTTATAAATCACGATTTTCTCGAAAAGTGGGGTTTCAAAATAGAGTTTCTAGGTTGAGATTGACAATTGTAGTAAACTACATACGCTCCTAGCTGAGGGATATTGCTTTTTTAAATTCGTCCCAATATTTGGCAGAGTTAGACACACCACGGAAAAAGTTGAGAAACTAATTTTTTACAAATTCACGATGTTCTGAAAAGTGGGTTCCACAAAATGAGTTTTCTAGGTATGCAAATGACAATGTAAGTAACTGTATGATCTACTAACTGGCACATTTTTTTTAAATCGTCCCAATTTTGGCAAGTTAGAGCCCGGAAAAGTTGAAAACTGCATTTTTTAAAATTCACTATTTCTCGAAAGTGGGTTCAAAAATGAGTTTTCTATGTTTTGAATGACAAAGTAAATAAACTGGATGCCTCTAACTGAAACATTGTCGTTTTTTAAACGTCCCAGTTTTGGCCAAAGTTAGAGCACGGCAAAGGTTGAGAAACTGAACTGGATGCGCTACTAACTGAAAACATTGCTTTTTTAAATCGTCCCGAATTTTGGCAAAGTTAGAGGCACGGAAAAGAGTTGAGAAACTGAAATTTTTACAATTCCACGATTTCTCGAAAAGTGGGTTCAAAATGAGTTTCTGGGTTGAATGACAAATGTAAGTAACTGGATGAGCTACTAATGAAAATTGCTTTTTCAATCGTGCCAATATTGGCAGAAGTTAGAGCACGGAAAGTTGAGAAAACTGAATTTGTTACAAATTCAGATTTTCTCGAATGTGGGTTCAAAATTATTTTCAGGTTTGAATGACAAAATAAGTAAACTGGATGCGCCTTACTAACTGAAACATTGCTTTTTTAAATAGTCCCATATTGGCAAAGTTAGAGCACGGAAAGTTGAAAAACTGAATTTTTATAAATTCACTATTTGTCTCGAAAAGTTGGGTTCAAAGATTTTCTGGTTTGAATGACAAATGTAGTAAACTGGATGAGCTACTAACTGAACATTGCTTTTTTTAATCGTGCCAATATTGGCAAAGTTAGAGCACGGAGGGGGGGGGAAGTTGAGAAACTGAATTTTTTACAAATTCCACGATTTTCTCGAAAGTGGGTTCAAATTAGTTTTTCTGGGTTTGAATGACATGTACGTAAACTGGATGAGCTACTAACTGAACCATTGCTTTTTTTAAATCGTCCCCAATTTTGTTCAAGTTAAGGCCGGAAAAGTTGAGAAAACTGAATTTTACAACTTCACGATTTCTCGAAAAGTGGGTTCAAAAGAGTTTCTGGGTTTGGAATACGAAAGTAAGTAAACTGGATGAGGCTACTACTGAAACATTGCTTTTTAAATCGTCCCAATTTGGCAAGTTAGAGCACGGAAAGTTGAGAAAACTGAAATTTTTTCACAAATTCACGATTTTTCTCGAAAAGTGGGTTCAAAATGAGTTTTCCTGGGTTGAATTGACGAAAGTAAGTAAACTGGATACGCTACTAACTGAACATTGCTTTTTTAAATCGTCCCCATATTGGCAAAGTTAGAGCACGGAAAGTTTTGAGAAACTGAATTTTTAGCACATCACGGCTTTTCTCGAAAAGTTGGTCAAAATGAGTTTCTGGGTTTGAATGACCGAAAGTAGTAAACTGGATACGCTACTAACTGAAACCATTGCTTTTTTAAATCGTCCCCAATATTGGCAAGTTAGAGCACGGAAAAGTTGAGAAAACTGAATTTTTACAATTCCCGATTTTCTCGAAAGTGGTTCAAAATGATTTTCTAGGTTTGAATTGACAAATGTAAGTAAACTACATACGCTACTAACTTGAAATATTGTTTTTTAAATCGTCCCAATATTGGCAGAGTAGAGCAGCGCGAAAAGTTTGAGAAAACTGAATTTTTACAAATTCACACGATTTTCTCGAAAAGTGGTTCAAAATGAGTTTCTAGTTATAATGACAAATGTAAGTAAACTGTATGATCTACTAACTCAACATTGCTTTTTTAAATCGGTCCCAATTTTGGCAAAGTTAAGCACGGAAAAGTTGAGAAAACTGACATTTTTTATAAATTCACTATTTTTCTCGAAAAGTGGGTTTCAGAAATGATTTTTTCCTAGGTTTGAATGACAAAAGTAGGTAACTGGATTGCGCTACTAACTGAAACATTGCTTTTTTAAATCGTCCCATTATTGGCAAAGTTAGAGCACGGAAAGTTGAGAAAACTGAACTGGATGCGCTACTAACTGAAACATTGCTTTTTTAAATCGTCCCAATTTTGCAAGTTAGAGCACGGAAAAGTTGAGAAAACTGAATTTTTACAAATTCACGATTTTTCTCGAAAGTGGGTTCACAATGAAGTTTTCTAAGGTATGATGACACACTGTAAGTAAACTGTATGATCCCTACTAACTCCAAAAAAAAAAAAATTTTAAAAAAAAAACATTGCTTTTTTAAATCGTCCGCAATTATTGGCAAAGTTAGAGGCACGGAAAATTGAGAAAACTGAATTTTTTTATAAATTCACTATTTTTCTCGAAAAGTGGGTCAAAATGAGTTTTTCTAGGTTTGAATGACAAATTAAGTAACTGGATGGCCGCTACTAACTGAACAATTGCTTTTTTAAATCGTCCCAATATTGGCAAGTTAGAGCACGGAAAAGTTAGAAACTGAATTTTACAAATTCACGATTTCTCGAAAAGGGGTTCAAACTGAGTTTTTCTAGGTTTGATTGCTAACTGTAAGTAAACTACATAGCGCTACTAACTGAAATATTGCTTTTTTAAATCGTCCATATTGGCAGAAAAGTTTTTTTTTTTTTTTAAAGGAGCACGGAAAAGTTGAGAACTGAATTTTTTTACAAATTCCGATTTTCCGAAAAGTGTGTTTCAAAATGAGTTTTCTAGGGTTGATTGACGCAATGTAAGTAAACCTCCATAACGCTACTACTGAAACATTGCTTTTTTTAATGTCGTCCCAATATTGGCAAAGTTAGAGCACGGGAAAGTTGAGAAACTGAATTTTTACAATTCACGATTTTCTCAGAAAGTGGGTTCAAAATGAGTTTTCTGGTTTTGGAATGACAATGTAAGTAAATCTGGATGAGGCTACTAACTAAACATTGCTTTTTTAAATCGTGCAAATTGGCAGAGTTAGAGCACGGAAAGTTGAAGAAACGAATTTTTACAAATTCACGATTTTCCGAAATGTGGGTTTTTTCAAAATGAGTTTTTTCTAGTTTGAATGAACAAAGTAAGTAAACTGGATGCTCTACTAACTGAAACATTGCTTTTTTTACATCGTCCCCATTATTGCAAAGTTATAGCACGGGGAAAAGGTTGAGAAAACTGAATTTGTTATAAATTCACTATTTTCTCGAAAGTGGGTTCAAATGAGGTTTCTGGTTTGAATGACAATTAAGTAAACTGGATGAGCTACTAACTGAACTTGCTTTTTTAAATCGTGCCAATATGCAAAGTTAGAGCAGCTGAAAAGTTGAGAAAACTGATGTTTAACAAATCACGGATTTTCTCGTAAAAGTGGGTGTCAAAATTAGTTTTTCTGGGTTTGAATGACAAATGTAAGTAAACTGGATGAGCCTACTTAACTGAAACCATTGTTTTTTAAATCGTCCCAATTTTGGCAAAGTAGAGGCACTGAAAAGTTGAGAAACTGACTTTTTACAAATTCACGCTTTTTCTCGAAAAGTGGGTTCAAAAATGTAGTTTTTCTAGGTTTGATTGACATAATGTAAGTAAACTACATACGCTACTAACTGAAACATTGCTTTTTAAATCGTCCCAATATTGGCAGAGTTATTAGCACGGAAAGTTGAGAAAACTGAATTTTTTACAAATTCACGATTTTCTCGGGAAAAGTGGGTTCCAAAATGAGTTTTCTAGGTATGAATGACAAATGTTAAGTAAACTGTATGATCTACTAACTTAAACATGCTTTTTTAAATCCTTCCCCAATTTTGGCAAAGTTTAGAGCACGGAAAAGTTGAGAAACTGAATTTTTATAAATTCACTTTTTCTCGAAAAGTGGGTTCAAAATGAGGTTTCTGGGTTTGAATGACGAAAGTAAGTAAACTGGATACGCTACTAACTAAACAAAATTTGCTTTTTTAATCGTTTCCCCACAATATGGCAAAGTTAGAGCACGGAAAAGTTGAGAAAAACATTATTTTTACAAATTTCACGATTTTCCTCGAAAAGTGGTTCAAAATGAGTTTTCTAGGTTGATTGAACAAATTGTAGTAAAACTACTACGCTACTACTGAAACATTGCTTTTTAAATCGTCCCAATTATTGGCGAGTTAGAGCACGGGAAAAGTTAGAAAACTGAATTTTTACAAATTCACGATTTCTCGAAGTGGGTTCAAAAATGAGTTTTCTAGGTATGAATGACAAATGTAAGTAAACGTATGATCTACTAACTGAACATTGCTTTTTTAAATCCGTCCAATTTGGCAAAGTTTAGAGCATGGGAAAAGTTTGAGAACTGATTTTTTATAAAATTCACTATTTTCTCGACAGTGGGTTCAAATGCGTTTTTCTGGGTTTGAATGACAAAGTAAGTAATGGATGGCTACTAACTGAACATTGCTTTTTAAAGCGTCCCCATTATTGCTAAAGTTAGAGCACGGACAAGTTTGAGAAACTGACTGGATGCGCTACTAACTGAAACATTGCTTTTTTAATTCGTCAATTTGCAAAGTTAGAGCACGGAAAGTTGAGAAAACTGAATTTTTAAAATTCACGATTTTCTCGAAAAGTGGGTTCAAAATGAGTTTCTGGTTTGATGACACATGTAGTAACTGGATGAAGCTCTAACTGACCATTGCTTTTTTAAATCGTGCCAATATTGGCAGAGTTAGACACGGAAAAGTTTGAGAAACTGAATGTTTTCAATTCACGATTTTCTCGAATGTGGGTTCAAAATGAGTTTTTCTAGGTTTGAATGCAAAAGTAAAGTAAACTGGGATGCGCTACTAACTGAAACTTGCTTTTTTAAATCGTCCCATTATTGGCACAGTTAGAGCATGGAAAAGTTGATAAAAACTGAAATTTTTTATAAATTCACTATTTTTCTCGAAAGTGGGTTCAAATGAGTTTTTCTAGGTTTGAATGACAAAAGTAGGTAAACTGGATGCGCTACCTAACTGAAACATTGCTTTTTTAAATCGTCCCAATTTTGCCAAGTTAGAGCACGGAAAGTTGCGAAAACTGAATTTTTAAAATTCACGATTTCTCGAAAAGTGGGTTTCAAAGAGTTTTCATGGGTTTGAATGACAAAGGTAGAGTAAACTGGATGAGCTACTACTGAAAAAAAACATTGCTTTTTTAAATCGTGCCAATATTGCAGTGAGACACGAAAAGTTGAGAAAACTGAATTTTTACAATTCACGATTTTCTCGAAAAAGTGGTTCAAAAATGATTTTTGGTTGGTTTGAATGACAAATGTACGTAAACTAGATTGAGCTACTAACTGAAACATTGGCTTTTTTTAAATCGTCCCAATATTGGCAGAGTTAGGGCACGGAAAAGTGAGAAACTAGAATTTTTACAAATTCACGATTTTCTCGAAAGTGGGTTCAAATTAGTTTTCTAGTTTGATGACAAAAGTAAGTAAACTGGAATGAGCTACTAAACTGAAAACTTGCTTTTTTAAATCGTCCCAATTTGGAAAGTTTAGAAGGCACGTAAAAGTTTTGAGAAAACTGAATTTTTACAAATTCACATTTTCATCGAAAAGTGGGTTTCAAAATGAGTTTCTAGTTATGAATGACGAAAGTAAGTAAACTGGAATTTGCTACTAACTGAAACATTGCTTTTTTTTAATCGTCCCAATGTTGGCAAGTTAGAGCCGGAAAATTTGAGAAAACTGAATTTTTACATTCACGATTTTTCTCGAAAAGTGGGGTTCAAAATTAGTTTTCTAGGTATGAATGACGAAAAGTAAGTAAACTGGATGCGCTATTACTGAAACATATTGCTTTTTTAATCGTCCAATATTGCAAAGTTAGAGCACGGGAAAAGTTGAGAAAACTGAATTTTTACAATTCTCGAAAATTGGTTCAATTAGTTTTTTATGTTTTGAATGACAATGTAAGTAAACTAGATGAGGCTACTCACTGAAACATTGCTTTTTAATCGTCCCCAATTTGCAATGTTTATAGCACGGAAAAAGTTGAAAAACTGAATTTTTACAAATTCACGATTTTTTTCGAAAAGTGGGGTTAAAATTAGTTTTCTGGGTAAATGACAATGTAGTAAACTGGATGAGCTACTAACTGAACCATTGCTTTTTAAATCGTCCCAATATTGGCAAATTAGATGCACGGAAAAGTTGAGAAAACTGAATTTTTTACAATTCACGATTTCTCGAAAGTGGGTTCAAAATGAGTTTCTGGGCTTGAATGACATATTAAAGTAAACTGATGAGCTACTACTGAAACATTGGCTTTTTTAAATCGTCCCAATATTGGCAAGTTAGAGCACGGAACAAGTTGAGAAAACTGAATTTTTACAAATTTCTCGAAAATTGGTTCAAATTAGTTTTTTAGGTTTGAATGACAAAGTAAGTGAACTGGATGCGCTACTACTGAAACATCTTTTTTAATCGTCCCAATTTGGCAGTTTAGGGCACGAAAAAATTGATAATACTGAAATTTTTACTAATTCACGATTTTCTCGAAAGTGGGTTCAAAATGATTTTTCTAGGTTTGAATGCGATATGTACGTAAACTGGATGAGCAATAACTGAAACATTGGCGTTTTTAAATCGTCCCAATATTGGCAAAGTTAGAGCACGGAAAAGTTTAGAAAACTGATTTTCTACAATTTCACGATTTTTCTAGAATTGGTTTCCAAAATTAGTTTTCTAGGTTTGAATGACAAAAGTAAGTAAACTGGATGACTACTAACTGAAACCTTGCTTTTTTTAAATCGTCCCCATATTGGCAAAGTTAGAGCACGGAAAAGTTGAGAAAATGAATTTTTACAAATTCACATTTTCTCGAAAAGTGGGGTTCAAAATGATTTTTCTAGGTTTGATGACAAATGTAAGTAAACTGGATGAGCTACTAACTGAGACATTGCTTTTTTAAATCGTCCCAATATTGGCAAATAGGCACGGAAAAGTTGAGAAAACTGAATTTTTACAAATTCACGTATTGTCTCACGTGGGTTTCAAAATGCGTTTTCTATGTTTAAATGACAAATGTATAAACTGTATGATCTATCTAACTGCAACATTGCCTTTTTTTAAATCGTCCAATTTTTGGCAAAGTTAGAGCACGGAAAAGTTGAGAAAAACTGAATTTTTACAATTCACGATTTTCTCTAAGTGTTTCAAAATGAGTTTTCTGGTTTGAATGACAAAGTAAGTACCTGGAATGCGCTACTTAACTGAAACATGCTTTTTTAAAATCTTCCCAATATTGGCAAAGTTTAGAGCACGAAAAGTTGAGATACTGAATTTTTACAATCACGATTTTTCTCGAAAAATGGGTTCAAATGAGTTTTTTTTAGGTTTTGAATGACAAATGTAAAGTAAACTGGATGAGCTACTAACTGAAACATTGCTTTTTCAAATCGTCCCAATATTGGCAAAGTTAGAGCACGGAAAATTATAAATCTGAATTTTTTTTTGGTTCAAAATGTTTTTCTAGGTTTGAAATGACAAATTAAGTTAACTGGATGCGCTACTAACTGAAACATTGCTTTTTAAATCGTCCCAAATATTGGCAAAGTTTGAGCACGGAAAATAGAGAGAATACTGTGAATTTTTACAAATTCAACGATTTTCTTGAAAAGTGGGTTCAAAATGCGTTTTTCCTAAGTTTTGAATGACCAAATGTAAGTACACTGGTGAGCTACTAACTGAAACATTGCTTTTTAAATCGTCCCAATATGCAAAGTTAGAGCACGGAAAAGTTGAGAAAATTGAATTTTTAAAATTCACGATTTTTTCTCGAAAAGTGGGTTCGAAAATTAGTTTTCTAGGTTTGAATGACAAAAGTAAGTAAACTGATGCGCTACTACTGAAACATTGCTTTTTTTAAAATCGGCCATATTGGCCAAGTTATAGGCAGGAAAAATTGAGAAAAACTGAATTTTTACAAATTCACGATTTTCTTCTCGAAAGTGGGTTTCAAAATTAGTTTTCTGTGTTTGGAATGACAAAGTATTAAAACTGTATGAGCACTAACTGAACATTGCTTTTTTAATCGTCCCCAATTTGGCAGAGTTTAGAGCACGGAAAAGTTGAGAAAACTGAATTTTTACAAATTCACGATTTTTCTCGAAAAGTGGGTTTCAAATGAGTTTTCTGGGTTTTTGAATGACAAAAGTAAGTAAACTGATGCGCTACTAACTGAAACATGCTTTTTCTAACATCGGCCCAATATTGGCACAGTAGAGCACGGAAAAGTTGATAATACTGAATTTTTTACAAATTCACGATTTTTCTCGAAAAGTGGTCAATTAGTTTTCTAGGTTTGAATGACAAAGTAAGTAAACTGGATGCGCTACTAACTGAAACATTGCTTTTTAAATCGTCCCATTATTGGCACAGATTAGAGACGGGAAAAGTTTGAGAAAACTGAATTTTTAAATTCACTATTTTCTCGAAAGTGTTCAAAATGAGTTTCTAGGTTGGGGGGAATTACAAAAGTATGTAAACTGGATCGCACTACTGAAACATTGCTTGTTTTTAAATCGTGCCCCCCATTATTGGCAACAGTTAGAGCACGGAAAAAAGTTTTGAGAAAACTGAATTTTTTATAATTCTCTATTTTCTCGAAAAATGGGTTCAAAATGAGTTTTCTAGTTGAATGACAAAAGTAGGTAAACTGGATTCGCTAACTAACTGAAACATTTGCTTTTTTAAATCGTCCCAATTTTGGCAAAGTTAGAGCACGGAAAAAAGTGAGAAAACTGAATTTTTACAATTCACGATTTTCTCGAAAGTGGGTTCAAAAATGAGTTTTCTGGCTGAATGACAAATGTATAAACTGGATAGCTACTACTGAAACCATTGCTTTTTTACTCGTCCCAATTTTGGCAAAGTTAGCAACGGAAGTGAGAAAACTGAATTTTTACCATTCACGATTTTCTCGAAAAAGTGGTTCAAAATGAGTTTTCTGGTTTGATTGACATGTAAGTAAACTACATACGCTTACTAACTGAAACATTGCTTTTTTAAATCGCCAATATTGGCAGAGTTAGAGCACTGAAAAGTTGAGAAACTGATTTTTTTACAAATTCAAGATTTTCTCGAAAGTGGGTTCAAACTGAGTTTTCTAGGTAGAATGACAATGTAAGTAACTGTATGATCTACTAACTGAAACATGCTTTTTTTAAATCGTCCACAAATTTGGCAAAGTTAAGAGCACGGAACAGTTGAAAAAAACTGAATTTTTATAATTCACTATTTTTCTCGAAAAGTGGGTTCAAAATGAGTTTTCTGGGTTTGATGACGAAGTAGTAAACTGGATACGCTACTAACTGAAACATGCTTTTTAAATCGTCCCAATATTGGCAAAGTAGACGCACGGAAAAGTTTGAGAAAACTCGAATTTTTACATTCACGTTTTCTCGAAAAGTGGGTTCACACATGAGTTTTCTATGTTTTTGATTGACAATGTAGTAAACTACATACGCTACTAACTGAAACATTGCTTTTTTAAATCGTCCCAATATTGGGCATAGTTAGAGCACGGAAAGTTTGAGAAACTGATTTTTACAATTCACGATTTTCCATCGAAAGTGGTTTCAAAATGAGGGTTTTCTAGGTATGAATGACAATGTAAGTAAACTTATGGATCTACTAACTGAAACTTGCTTTTTTTCAAATCGTCCCATTTTGGCAAAGTTAGAGCACGGAAATTTTAAAAACTGAATTTTTATAAATTCACTATTTTCTCGAAAAGTGGGTTCAAATGAGTTTTTCTGGGTTTGTATGACAAAAGTAGTAACTGGATGCGCCTACTACTGAAACATTGCTTTTTTAAATCGTCCCATTATTGGCAAAGTTATAGCACGGACAGTTAGAAAACTGATCTGGATGCGCTACTAACTGAAACATGCTTTTTAAATCGTCCAATTTTGGCAAAGTTAGAGCACGGGAACGTGATAAAACTGAATTTTTACAAATTTCACGATTTTCTCGAAAAGTGGGTTCAAAATGAGTTTTCTGTGTTTGACTGACAAAGTGTAAGTAAACTGGAAGCTACCTAACTGAAACATTGTGCTTTTTTAATCGTGCCAATAATTGGCAGAGTTCAGTGAGAAAACTGATTTTACAAATTCACGATTTTCTCGAAATGTGGGTTCAAATGAGTTTTTCTAGGTTTGGAATGACAAAGTTAAGTAAACTGGATGCGCTACTAACTGAAACATGCCTTTTTTAATCGTCCTTATTGGCAAAGTTTAGAGCATGGAAAGTTGAGAAAACTGAATTTTATAAATCACTATTTTCTCGGGGGAGGGGGGAAAAGTGGGTTTCAAAATTATTTTTCTAGGTTTGAATGACAAAGTAGGTAAACTGGATGCGCTACTAACTGAAACATTGCTTTGTTAAATCGTCCCGTAATTTTGGCAAATTAGAGCACGGAAAAGTTGAAGAAAACTGAATTTTTTAAAAAATTCAGATTTTTCTCGAAGTGGGTTCAAAAATGAGTTTTCTGGGTTTTGAATGACAAAGTAAAGTAAACTGGATGAGCTACTCAACGTGAAACATTGCTTGTGTTTTAATCGTGCCAATTATGGCAAAGTTAGAGCACGGGGGAAAGTTGGGAAAACTGAATTTTTAAAAAATTATCGATTTGTTCTCGAACAGTGGGTTCAACATGAAGTTTTTGTGGGTTTGCAATGACAAATGTAATAGACAACTAGATGAGCTACTAACTGAAACTTGCTTTTTTTTAAAAATCGTCCCGAATATTGGCATGAGTTAGGGCACGGAAAGTTGAAAAACTGAATTTTACACATTCACGATTTTCTCGGAAAAGTGGGGTTCAAAATTAGTTTTCTACGCTTGAGTGACAAATAGTAAACTGGATGAGCTACTAACTGAACATTGCTTTTTTAAATCGTCCCAATTTGGGCAAAGTTAGAGCACGAAAAGTTAGAAAACTGAATTTTTACAATTCCGATTTTCTCGAAAAGTGGGTCAAATGAGTGTTTCTAGTTATGAATGACGAACGTAAGTAACTGGATGTGCTACTACTGAAACATTGCTTTTTTTAAATCGTTCCCAATGTTGGCAGAGTTAGAGCCCGGAAAAGTTTAGAAAACTGAATTTTTACAAATTCACGATTTTCTCGAAAATTGGTTCAAAATGATTTTTCTAGGTATGATGACGAAAGTAAGTACACTGGATGCGCTATTAACTGAAACATTGCTTTTTTTAAATCGTCCAATATTGGCAAAGTTAGAAGCGACGGAAAAGTTTGAGAAAACTGAATTTTTACAAATTCTCGAAAATTGGTTCAAAATAGTTTTTAGGTTTGAATGACAAATTTAAGTAACTAGATGAGCTACTCACGAAACATTGCTTTTTTAAAATCGTCCCCAATTTTGCAAAGCCAATATTGGCAAAGTTTGAGCACGGAAAAAATTTGGGAAAACCCGAATTTTTTAAAAAATTTACGATTTTTTCGAAAAATGGGTTCCAAAAAGGGGTTTTCTGTGTTTTTAATGCAAAAAATAAGTAAACTGTATGGGTAATAATGAAAAAATTGCTTTTTTTTAAACGGGGGGGGGGGGGCCCCAAATTTGGGAAGTTGAGCACGGAAAAGTTGAGAAAAAAATGAATTTTAAAATTTCCGATTTTTTTTTTTTTTTTCGAAAAGTGGGTTTTCAAAAAGGTTTTCTGGGTTTAATGACAAAAGAAGTAAATGGATTGCCCTACTAATGAAAAAATTGCTTTTTTTTAAACGCCCAATATTGGAAAAATTAGAGCAAAAGGAAAAAATTGAGAAACGAATTTTTACAAATTTACGATTTTTCGAAAAGGGGGGTTCAAAATTAGTTTTCTAGGTTTGAAAAGACAAAAGTAAATAAAATGGATTTCGCTACTAAATGAAAAAATTGTTTTTTAAAACGTCCCATTATTTGGCCAAAAAATTTTTGAGCACGGAAAAAAATTTAGAAAACTGAATTTTTTAAATTTCCCCATTTTCTCGAAAATTTGGGGGCAAAATGATTTTTTAGGGGGTTTTAAAAGACAAAAGTTTGGTAAACTGGGTTTCGCTACTTTAAAAAAAACATTGCTTTTTTAAATCGCCCCCTTATTTTGGGAAAGTTAGAGGGACGGAAAAATTGAGAAAACTGAATTTTTTTTTAAATTCTCTATTTTCTCGAAAAATGGGTTCAAAAAAGGGGTTTTCTAGGTTTGAATGACAAAAGTAAGGGGAAACTGGATTTCCTACTAACTGAACATTGCTTTTTTAAACGTTTCCCAAAATTTTTGGCCCAAAATTTTGAGCACGGGAAAAATTTGGGAAACCCGAATTTTTTTCAAATTTCCCGATTTTCTCCCAAAAATGGGGTTTAAAATGGTTTTCTGGGCTTGAATAAAATGTAAAAAAACTGGATTTAGGAAACTAATGGAAAAAAAATTGCTTTTTTAAAAACGTCCCCCAAAATTGGCAAAATTAGAGGGACGGAAAAGGGTTTTAGGGGGAAAAATGAATTTTTACAAATTCCCCGGAAAATTTTGGGTTCCAAAAAAAGTTTTTTTGGTTTTTAAAGGGAAAAAATAAGTGAAAATGGATGCGCTCCCAACTGAAACATTGGGTTTTTTTAAATCGTCCCAATATTGGCAAAGTTAGGGGGACAAAAATTGAGAATAATGAATTTTTTTTTAATTCCCCCATTTTTTCTCGGGAAAAAGGGGGGGGCAAAATGAGTTTTCTAGGTTTAAAGAGATATTAAATAAACTGGATGATAATAACTGAAAAATTTTCTTTTTTTTAAAACGTCCCAATATTGGCAAAGTTAGAGCACGGAAAAGTTTTAGAAAATGAATTTTTACAAATTCTGAAAATTTTGGTTTTAAAAAATTTTTTTTTAGGTTTGAATGAAAAAGTAAGTAATGGATGCGCTCCCAACTGAAACATTGCTTTTTTTAAAACGTCCCAATATTGGCAAAGTTAGGGGCACGAAAAAATTGGAAACTGAATTTTTACTAATTCACGATTTTTTCGAAAAGGGTTCAAAAGAGTTTTTTGGTTAAGAAATTTAAATAAACTGGATGAGTAATAACTGAAACATTGCTTTTTTTAAAACGTCCCCAAAATTTGGGAAAGTTAGAGCACGGAAAAGTTAGAAAACTGAATTTTTCAAAACACGATTTTTTGAAAATGGTTAAAATTAGTTTTCTGGGGTTTTAATACAAAAGTAAGAAAAATATGGGTACTAACTGAAACTTGCTTTTTTAAATCGTCCCAATTTGGCAAAATTAGAGCACGGAAAATTTTAAAAATGAATTTTTTTCAAATTCACGATTTTTTTCGAAAAGTGGGTTTTAAAAAAGTTTCTAGGGTTTTTAAGACAAAAGTAAGTAAAAATGGATGGCTAAACTGAAAAAATTGCTTTTTAAATCTCCCAATATTGGCAAATTAGAGCAGGAAAAGTTGAGAAAATGAATTTTAAAATTTACATTTCTCGAAAAAAATTTTGGGTTTAAAAAGGTTTTTTTAGGTTTAAATGGACAAAAGTAAGTAAACTGATGGCTACTAACTGAAACATTGC
>JANFPS010000373.1:7500-12500 GCA_024703675.1 Drosophila nebulosa
AAACCCAAAATAAAAAAAACCAAAACAAAAAAAAACAACAAAAACAACAAAATTTATAAAAAAAAATTAAAAAAAACAAAAAAAAATAAACCAAACCAAAAAAAAAAAAAAAAACAAAACAAAAAAACCAAAAAAAAAAAAACAAAAAATAAAAAATAAAAAAACTTAACAATAAAATAAAAAAAAAAAATTAAAAAAAAACATAAAAACAAAACAAAAATAAAACTAAACAACAAAAAAAAATTAAAAAAATTACAAAAATAAAAAAAAAAAAAAACATACAACCACAACACTAAAAAATAAAAAAAACATAAACAAAAAAAAAAAATAAAACAAAACAAAAAAAAATAACAAAAAAAAAAAAAAACAAAAAACATTAAAATCAACACATAAAAACACAAAAATTACAAAGAGAAAACAAAACAAAAAAAAACAAAAACACTTAAAAAACAAAAAACCAAACACCAAAAAAAAAACTAAAAAAAAACAACAAACTACAAAAAAAAAAATAAAAAACAAATAACAAAAAAACAAAAAAAAAAAAACCAACAACCAAAAAAAACAAAACAAAACAAACAACAACAACAAAAAAAACCACACCAAAAAACACAAACCAAAAAATAACAAAAAAACAAACATTAACAAAAACCTTAAAAAAAAAACAGTGAACCAAAAATGTAAACCAAAAAAAAAAAAAAACTACAAAACAAAAAAACAAAATACTTAAAAACAACAAAAAAAAAAACAAACTAAAAAAAAAACAAAAACAAAAAAAAAAAAACCAAAAAAAATACAAAAAAAACACAAAAAATAAAAAACACCAAAATTAAAAAACACAAAAAAAAAAAAAAAAAATAAACAAAAACAAAACACAATAAACAACAACAGAAAAAACAAAACAATAAAATAATACATAAAAATAAAAACCAACTACAAAAACACAACAAACAAAAAAACAAACAAAAAAAAACAAAAACAAACAATAAAAAAAAAAAAAAACCAAAACAAAAAAAAAAAAAACAAAAAAAAAAAACTACTACAAAAAACACCAAAAAAACAAAAAAAAAATGGAAAAAAAAAATTATACAACATACAAAAAAAAAAAAAAAAAAAAAAATAACAACAAAACGAGAAAACAAAAACCACCAAAACTGAAAAACAACCTAACAAAAAAAACATACAAAAACACAATAAACAACAAACATAAACCACAAATACAAAAACACAACCAAACAAAAAAAACAAAAAAAAACAAACTAAAACAAATAACTTAAAAAAAAAAACAACAAAAATAATAAACAAACACTAAAACTTATAAAAAAAAAAAGAAACACAAAACAAAAAAAAAAAAACACACAAAAAAAAAAACAAAACAAACAAAAAAACTATAAAAAAAGCAAACAAAATAAACAAAACACTAAAAACAAAAAAAACAAAAACACATTAAAAACAAAACACAAAAAAAAAAAAAAAAAGCAAAAAAAAACACAAAGAAAAACAAAAAAACAACCAAAAACAAAAACAACAACACTAACACCCCAACAAAAAAAAAAACAAAAATAAAAAAACAACACTACAAACAAACAAATAAATAAAACAACAAAAAAAAAGAACACCAAAAACCAAATAAACAAAAACCAAAAAAACAACCAAAAACAAACAAACAAAAAAAAACAAAAACAACAAAAAAAAAAAAAAAAAAAAAAAAAAAAAACCACCACATAAAACAAAAACAAACAAAAAACCCAAAACAAAAAAAAAACCAAAAAAAAAAAACAACCAACTAACAATAAACAATAAAAAATAACACATAAAAAAAACATAAACAAACAAAACCTTAACACAAAAAAATAAAACAAAACCAACATAACACACAAAACAGCAACCAAAACAAAAAAACCAAACAAAAACAAAAAAAAATAATAACATACAAACACCAAAAATAAAAAAACAAAAAAACATAAAAAATTATAAAAACAATAAAAAAAAAAAAAATACACAAAATACTTAAAAACAAAATAAAAAAAAAAAAAAAAAAAAAAAAAAAAAAAAAAAAAATTTTTAAAAAAACAAAAAATTTACAACAATAAAAAAAAAATTAAAAAAAATAAAAAAAAAAAACCAAAAAAAAATATAAAACAAAAAAAAAACAAATAAAACCACACTAAAAAAAAACAAAAAAACAATAAACAAAACAAACAAACAAAAAACAGCAAACCCAACAAAACAAAAAAAATTAAAAAAATAAAAAAACAAAAAAAAACCACAAAAAATAAAAACATAACACAAAACTCACTAAGATTACCACAAAAAAAAAAAAAAAAACAAAAAACAAACCAAAAACAACAAACAAACAAACAAACCCACAAAAAACACCAAAAAAAAAAACAAAACAAACAAAAAACAAAATACAAACATAAACAAAAAAACAAAAACAAACAAAACATTTAAAAAAAAAAAACAAACACAAAACACTTAAAAAAAACAACAAAAACCAAAACACACAAAAAAAAAAAACAAACCAAAAACAAAAAAACAAACAACAAAAACCAAAAAACACAAAACTAAAACAAAAAAAAAAAAAAAAAACAACAAAAAAAAACAAAAACAAAAAAAAAAACCAAAAAAAAAAAAAAAAAAAAAAAACAAAAAACCGTTTTTTTTTAAAAAAAAAAAAATAAAAAAACAAAATAAAAAAAACCACAACCAAAAAAATGAAAAAAAAAAAAAAAAAAAAAAAAAAAAAAAAACAAACAACAAAAAAAAACAAAAAAAATTTTGTTTTGACAAAAAAACCAAAAAAAAAAAAAAAAAAATAAACAAAAAACACAAGAAAAAAAAAAAAAAAAAACAACAACAACACAACAAAAAAAAAAACCAAAAAAAACAAAAAAAAAAAAAGCACTTAAAAATAAACTAAAATTACAAAAAAAAAACTAACCAACAAAAAAACAAACAACAGAAAAACACCAAAAAAAAATTAATACAATAAAAAAACAAACAAAAACACAAAAACAACAAAAATATAAACAAAAAAAACAACACAAACAAAACAAAAAAAACAAAAATTAATAAAAAAAACAAAAAAACAAAAACAAAAACACAAAAAAAAATACAACAAAAAAACTTAAAAAAAAAAAAAAAACAACCAAAAACAAAACAAAAAAAAAACAAACACACAAAAACAAAACCAACAAAAACAAAAAAAAAACAAAAAACACCCAACAATAAAAAAAAAAAAAAAAACCTACAAATTAACAAAAACAAAAAAAAAAACAACAAAAAAAAAAACGACAAAAATTACAAACAAACATTAAAAATAAAATTAAAAAAAAAAACAAAAACACAAAAATAAACAAACAAACAAACAAAACAAAACAAAATAAACACAACCAAACCAAAAACCCAAACCAAAAACAAAAAAAACAAAAAAAAGAAAACCAAAAAAAACAAAAAATAAAAAAAACAAAAAAAAAAAAAACAAAAAAAACACCAAAAACAAAATTACAACTAAAAAACAAATTAAAAAAATACAAAAAAAAAATTAAAATTAAACACATAACACAAATAACAAAACAAACCCAAAAAAACAACATTAAAAAAAAAACAACCAAAAACTACACAAAACTTAAAAAACAACAAATTTAATAATAAAAATAAAAAAATAAAAAAAGAAAAAATAAAACAAAAAACAAAAAAAAAAAAACAAACTAAAAATAAACTAAAAAAAAAACAAAAACAAAAAACAAAAAACAAACAACAAAAAAAAAAAAAAATATTATTAAAAAAAAACAATAATAAAGAAAAAAACAACACAAAAAAAAATAAAAAAAAAAAAACAAAAAAAAAACCCAACCCAACACAAAAAAAAACAAACAAACAAAAAACACCCAACCAAAAAACAAACCAAAACAACACAAACCAAAAAAAAAAACAAACAAAAAAAAACAAACACAATAAAAAAAATAAAAAAAACAAAAACAAAAACACAACCAACCACCTAAACAAAAAAAAAAACAAAAAACAACACCAAGAAAAAACAAACAAAACACACCCAAAAAAAACAAAAAACAAAACAATAAATAACAAAAACAAAAACAAAAAAAAACACAAAAAAACAAACAACAAACTAAACCCAAAACAACAACAAACAAAAAAACAAACAAACAAAACAAAAATAAAAAAAAAAAAAAACAATTAAAACAAAAAAAACAAAAAAAAAAATAAAACAAAAAAAAAACAAAACAAAAAAAAAACAACAAAAAAAAAAACAAAACATTAAAAAAAATAAAAATACCAAAAAAAAAAAAAAATAACAAAATTAAAACTAAACAAACATAACAACAAAAAACAAAAAAAAAAAAAAACAAAAAAAAAATAAAATAAAATTAACAAAAAAAAAAACTTACTACATTAAAACAAAAAAACACAAACCCAAACATTAAAAAAATAAAAACAAAAAAAAAACAAAAAAAACATAAAAAAAAAAACAAACAAAAACCAACCAACACAAAACAAAAAAAAAAAAAAAAACAAACAAAAAATAAAAAAATAAAAAAAGAAAAATAAACAAATACAAAAAAAAAAAAAAAAACAAAAAAAAAAATACAAAAACAAAAAAAAAAAAACACAAACAAAAAAACCACAAAAATGAAAAAAAAAAAAAACAAAAAAAAACAAAAAAAAAATAAAAAAAAACAAAAAACTACACAAAAAAAACAAAATAAAACAATAAAAAACACACACAAAAAAAACACAAAAAACCATATAAACAACCCAAAAACAAAACACACAACAAATACCAAAACAACTATTTAAAATAAAAAAAAAAAAAAAAAAAAAAAACAAAAAATTAAAAAACAAAAAAAAAAAAAAAAACACAAAAATAAACCAAACCCAAAACCACAAAAAAACAACAACAACAAAACACAACAAAAACAAACAAAACCTA
Organism: Drosophila nebulosa; assembly: GCA_024703675.1. NCBI lineage: Eukaryota > Metazoa > Arthropoda > Insecta > Diptera > Drosophilidae > Drosophila > Drosophila nebulosa. The sequence goes on from JANFPS010000373.1 coordinate 12,452, forward strand.
CAACTCAACCAAAAAAAAAAACAAACAAAAAATTAACAGAATAAAATAC
>JANFPS010000374.1:0-17280 GCA_024703675.1 Drosophila nebulosa
CAAAAGTGGGTTCAAATGAGTTTTCTAGACTTAAATGACAAATGAAGGTAGACTAGGAGCCTACTAACTGATACATTGCTTTTTGTGATCGTCCATCGATCGTCCGGATCGAACATAGGTTCGCCAGATTTTTCAATTTTACAAAGTCACGATTTTCTCGCAAAGTGGGTTCAAAATGAGTTTTCTAGGTTTGAATGACAAATGAAGATAAACTGGATGAGCTTCTAACTGATACATTGCTTTTTGTGATCGTCCCAATATTGGCAAAAGTTAGAGCACGGCAAAGTTGAGATTTTGCCGGGATCGAACATAGGTTCGCCAGATATCCCAATTTTTACAAAGTCACGATTTTCTCGAAAAGTGGGTTCAAAATGAGTTTTCTAGGTTTGAATGACAAATGAAATGTATACTAGATGAGCTACTAACTGACACATTGCTTTTTGTGGATTTACAATGAGTTTTTAGGGTTTTAATGACAAAAAAAGGTTAACGGATTTAAACTACTAACTGAATTTTTTTTCCAAATTGCTTTTTTTTGATGTCCCAATAGGCAAAGTTTAGAGCACGGCCCAAAATTTTTTTGATGTCCCAATATTGGGAAAAGTTAGAGCCGGCAAAATTGGATTTTTTCCGGGGCGAAAATAGGTTTGCCCCGTATCCCCAAATTTTTTTAAAAATCACGATTTTTTCGAAAAATTTGGGGTTTAAAATGAGTTTCTAAAGGTTTTTAATGACAAATAGAGGTAAAAGGGGGAGCCCACTAACTGATACATTTCTTTTTTTTTGGGTCGTCCCAATATTGGCAGAGTTAGGGCACGGCAATGTTTAGATTTTGCTAGGATCGAACCAAAAGGTTTGCAGATTTCACCCAATTTTTTCAAACTCCCGATTTTCTCGAAAAAATGGGGTTTAAAAAAGAGTTTTTAGGTTTTAATGACAAATCAATGTAAACTGGATGAGCTACTAAAATGATTTCATTTCTTTTTGTAATGTCCCCAAAATTTGGGAAAGGGTTTGAGCACGGCAAGGGTTTGGGGTTTTTTCCAGGATCGAACATTTGGTTTTCAGATTTTTCAATTTTTGCAAAAATCACGATTTTCTCCCCAAAAGTGGGTTTAAAATGAGTTTTCTAGGTTCGAATGGGCAAAGGGAAGGTTAAAAATGGAAAGAGCTACTAACAGAACATTGCTTTTTTGGGGATGTGCCAATATTGGGGAAAGTTGAGCCCGGAAAGTTGAGATTTTTCAGGAATCGAAAAGTAGGTTCGCCAGATTTTTCAATTTTTTGAAGTCCCATTTTCTCGGGAAAATGGGGTTTTAAAAAGAGGTTTTTTTAGGTTTGAATGACAAATGGGAAGGGTAAACTGGATGAGCACTAACTGATACATTTATTTTTTTGGGTCGCCCAAATTTGGCAAAGTTAGAGCACGGCAAAGTTGAGATTTTTCCGGGAAACGAACATAGGGGTTTGCCAGATATCCCCCTTTTTTCAAAGTCCCCGATTTTCTCCCAAAAAATGGGTTTTAAAATTTAGTTTTTTTTGGTTTTAATGAAAAAAATGAAGGGAAAAATGGATGAGCTATAACTGATACATTTTTTTGTGATCGTTTCCCCAAAATTGGGAAAGTTTGAGCACGGCAAAAGTTGGGATTTTGCCAGGATCGAACATAGGGGGTTTTAAAATTTCACAATTTTTTCAAAGGGCACGATTTTCTCGAAAAGGGGTTCAAAAAGGTTTTCTTTGGTTTGAATGACAAAAGAAAGGTAAACTGGGTGAGGGTATAACGATAAAATTTCTTTTTTTGATTTGTCCCCAAAATTTGGCCCCCGTTTTGGCCCCGGGAATGTTAGATTTTTTTCTAGGATCGAACATAGGTTTGGCAGATTTTACAATTTTTACAAAATCACGTTTTTTCGGGAAAAGGGGGTTTAAAAGGAAAAATTTTTTAGGTTCGAATGACAAAAAGAAGGTAAAAAATGGGTGAGCTACTAAAAAGATACATGCTTTTTTTTGATCGTCCCAATTTTTGGCAAAAAAATTTGAGCACGGCCCAAAATTTAGATTTTTCCGGGGTCGAACAAAAAATAGGTTCGCCAGATTTTTTCAATTTTTTTTCAAAGTCACGGGCTTTTCGAAAAAGTGGGTTCCAAAAAGAGTTTTTTAGGGTTTTAAGACAAAGGGAAAGGTTTTAAATGATGGGGACTAACTGAAAAATTTCTTTTTTTGACGTCCTAATATTGGAAAAGTTGAGCACGGGAAAATTGAGATTTTGCCGGGAAACGAACATAGGTTCGCCAGGGTTTTACAATTTTTACAAAGTCGCCCATTTTTTCGCAAAGGGGGTTCAAAATGAGTTTTCTAGGTTTTAATGGGCAAAATGAAGGTAAAATGGGTTTTAGCACCTAACTATACATTTCTTTTTTTGACGCCCCAAAATGGCAAAAATTAGGCACGGCAAAGTTTTAGATTTTTCCGGGATCGAAAATAGGTTCGCCCGATTTTCCCCAAATTTTTTCAAAATCGGTTTTCAAAGGGGTTTTAAAAAAAAGGGTTTTTTTAGGTTTTTAAGACAAATGAAGGGAAACGGATGAGCTATAATGATACATTTATTTTTTATCGTCCCAATATTTGGGAAAAAATTTTTGAGCACGGCAAGTTTGGGGTTTTTCCCGGATCGAACATAGGTTTTAGATTTACAAATTTTACAAAATCACGTTTTTCGAAAAGTGGGTTTTTAAAAAGAGGTTTTTTAGGGTTTGGGAAACAAAGCAAAAGTAAAATGGATGAGCTACTAATGATACAAAGCTTTTTTTATGTCCCCAAATTGGCCCCCAAAATAAGAGCACGGCAAAGTTGAGAATTTTCCGGGATCGAACATACATAGGTTCGCCAGATTTTTTCAATTTTTACAAAAATCACGATTTTTTTCCCAAAAGTGGGTTTCAAAATTAGTTTTTTAGGTTTTTAAATTTGGGGGGAAAAAAAAAAAAAAAGGGGAAAAATAATGAGTACTAAATTTATACATTGGCCCTTTTTTGATGTCGCAATATTGGCAATGTTTTGAGCAAAGGGAAAGTGAGATTTTGCCGGGGATGAAAAATAGGTTCGGCAGAAATTTCAAATTTTTACAAAGTCGCGAATTTTTCTCGAAAAAGTTGGTTCAAAATGAGTTTTCTAGGTTTTAATGACAATTTAAGGTTTCACGGATGAGCTTAACTAAATTGGGAAAATGCTTTTTGTGATCGTCCCCCAAAATTGGCCAAAATTGAGATTTTTGCCCGGATCGAACATAAAGGGTTTGCCAGATTTCTCAATTTTTTTGAAGTCACGGGTTTTTTCAAAAAAAGGGGTTTAAAATGAGTTTTCTAGGTTTGAATGACCCAAAAGAAGGGTAAACCGGATGAGCTACTAACGATTATTTCTTTTTTGATTTGTCCCAATTCTGGCAAAAAAGAAAACCCCGGCAAAGTTGAGATTTTTCCGGGATCGAACATAGGGGTTTGGGCCCGATTTCTCAAAATTTTTCAAAATCACGATTTTCCGAAAAGTCGGTTTTAAAATGAGTTTTTAGGTTTTAATGACAAATCAATGTAAACTGGGTGAGCCCACAACTGAACATTTCTTTTTGGGGATCGTCCCAAATTGGGAATGTTAGAGCCCCCGGCAATGTTGAGATTTTGCCCCCGGGCGAACCTAGGTTCGCCAGATTTCTCAATTTTTTTGCAAAAATCACGATTTTTTCGAAAAATTGGGTTCAAAAAGGGGTTTTTAGGTTTTGGGAAAGACAAAATGAAGGGGAAAAATGGAGAGCACTAATGAAACATTGCTTTTTTTGGGTCCGGGCCCAATATTGGCAAAATAAAAAAGCACGGCCCCCAAATTGAGAATTTGCCGGGGTCGAACATACATAGGGTTTGCCCCCGATTTCTCAATTTTTTACAAAAATCACCCATTTTTTTCGGGAAAATGGTTTTTAAAATTTAAATTTTTTAGGTTTGAATGACAAAAGGGAAGGGAAACTGAAAGAGCTACAAAACTGATCCTTGCCTTTTTTTTGATCGTCCCAAAATTGGCCCAATTTTTTTAGAGCCAAGGAAAGTTTGGGGATTTTTTCCGGGATCCCAAAAAAAAAATTTTTTTTTTTTTTTGGGGGGTTTTTGGGAGATTTTACAATTTTTTTTCAAAGTCCCCGATTTTTTCGAAAAAAAATTGGTTCAAAAGAGGGGTTTTCTAGGGTTTTAATGGGCAAAGAAGGAACTGGATGGGGATACTAAAATGATACATTTTTCTTTTTGTGGGTTTCGTCCCCAAAATTGGCAAAGTTTTAAAATTTTGCCCGGATTTGAAAAAAGGTTTGGGCCCGATTCTCAATTTTTGCAAAGTCCCCCGGGTTTTCCCAAAAAATGGGTTTTTTAAAATGAGTTTTTAGGGTTTTAAGACAAATGAAGGTAAAACCCGGGTGAGCACTAACTGATATATTTCTTTTTTTTGATCGTCCCAATTCTGGCCCAAAAATTTTGAGCACCCGGGAAAGTTGAGATTTTTCCGGGATCGAACATAGGTTTGCCAGATATCCCAATTTTCCCCAAAATCAGAAATTTTTTCCCAAAAGTGGGGGTTTTTTTAAAAAGAGGGTTTTTTAGGTTTGAATTTAAACAAATGAAGGTTAAAAAATGGATGAGCTTTTAACGATACATTTATTTTTTTGACGTCCCCCAAAAATTGGCAAAGTTTAGAGCACGGCAATGTTGGGATTTTTTCCCCCGGATGAAAAATAGGTTTTGGGGAGATTTCACAATTTTTTCAAAAATCACCCCATTTTTTTCGAAAAAATGGGTTTTAAAAAAGATTTTTTAGGTTCGAATTGACAAAAACAAAGGAAAAATGGGATGAGTACTGATGATACATTTCTTTTTTTTTTATCGTTTCCCCAAAATTTGGGAAAGTTAGAGCACGGCAAAGTTTGAGATTTTTTTCCCGGGGTCGAAAATAGGTTCGCCAGATTTTACAAATTTTTTAAAAAATCGCGATTTTCTCGCCCAAAATGGGTTCAAAAAAGAAATTTTTTAGGTTTTTAATGACCCAAAAGAAGTTAAAAAAAGGGTGAGTACTAACAGATTTTCCTTTTCCTTTTTTGAAACGTCCCCCAAAAATTTGGCCCGGGGTTAGGGGCACGGCCCAAAGTTGGGGATTTTGCTAGGATCAACATAGGGTTTCAGGGTTTTTACAATTTTTCCAAAAATGGCCCACGTTTCTCGAAAAGTGGGTTTTTAAAATGAGGGTTTTCCCAGGTTTGAAAAGACAAAAAGAAGGTAAAAACTGGAAGGGGCTACTTTAAAAGGGGAAAATTGGGTTTTTGAGATCGTCCCCAAAATTGGCAAAAAATTAGAAACACGGCAAAATTTAGATTTTGCCGGGGATCGAGCAAACATAGGTTCGCCCCCAAAATTTTCCAATTTTTTACAAAAATCCGAAATTTTCTTTTGAAAAAATGGGTTCAAAATGAGTTTTTTTGGTTTTTTAAGGCCCAAAATAAAGGTTAACCCGGGGATGGCTACTAACTGAAACATTGCTTTTTGTGATCGTTTTCCCAATATTGGGAATTTTTTAGAGCAAAGGCCCAAAATTTAGATTTTTTCCGGGATTTTTGGGAAAAAAGGGTTTGCCCGATTTCAAATTTTTTTCAAAGTCCCCCGGGTTTTCTCGCCCAAAATGGGTTCCCCAAAAAGAGTTTTTAGGTTTTTGAATGGGCCCCAAAATGAAAAGGGAAACTGGAGAGTACTAACCCGGATACATTGCTTTTTTTGATCGTCCCAATAAATTTGGGAAAAAGTTTAAAAACACGGCAAAGGGTTTTTGAGATTTTTGCCGGGGAAACGAACAAATTAAAAAAGGGGTTCCCCCAAAATTCCCAAAATTTTTCCAAAAATCACATTTTTCCTTTTTGAAAAAGGGGTTTAAAAAAAGAGTTTTTTAAGGGGGTTTTAATGACCCAAAAGAAGGGGAAAAATGGATGACTACCCAAACCCCTTACATTGGGTTTTTTTGAATTCCCCCAATTTTTGGCAAAGTTTAAAAGCCCCGGCAATGGGGGTTTTTTGGGGTTTTTTCCAAAGGAAACCCAACAAATTTGGTTTTTGGGAGGGTTTCACAATTTTTACCCAAAATTTACGGAAATTTTCCCGAAAATTTGGGGTTTTTAAAAAAGAGTTTTCCCAGGTTCAAAAGACAAATCAATGTAAACTGGATGGGGCTAATAAAGGGTTTCAAATTTTTTTTTTTTTGATCCCCTCCCCCAAAAATTTGGCCCAAAAATTTTTGGGGCACGGCAAAGGGTTGGGGAATTTGCCGGGACGAACATACTAGGGGTTTCCCCCCGAATTTTTCTTTTCAATTTTTACAAAATCAAGATTTTTTTTTCGGGAAAAATGGGGGGCAAAATTAGTTTTCTAGGTTTTTTTAAATGACAAATGACGGGTAAAATGGATGAGCTACTAACTGTACATTGGTTTTTTTTTATCGTCCCAATATGGGAAAATTTTTAAAACGGCAAGTTGGATTTTGCCAGGAATCGAAAATAGGTTTTTCAGATTTCACAATTTTTCCCCCCAAAATCACATTTTTTCGAAAAATGGGTTTAAAAAAGAGTTTTTTAGGTTTGAATGGGCAAATTTAAGGTAAAATGGGAGTAAATGATACATTGCTTTTGTGATCGTCCCAATATTGGGAAAAGTTAGAGCAAAGGCAAAGTTGAGATTTTGCCGGGATCGAACATAGGTTTGCCAATATCCCAAATTTTTTAAAAACACGGGTTTTTTCCCAAAATTTGGGTTTTTAAATTTGGGGAGTTTTTAGGTTTTGAATGGGCAAAGAAAGGTAAACGGATGAGTACTAAAATGATACCATTGATTTTTTTGATCGTCCCAATATTGGCAAAAATTTTGAGCACGGAAAAGTTGGGATTTTGCCCGGACGAAAAAAAGGTTTGCCCCGATTTTTCAATTTTTAAAAAATCACGATTTTCCCAATTTTTTAAAAACAACGATTTTTTTGAAAAGTGGGTTCAAAATGAGGTTTTTTAGATTGAATGACAAATGAAGGTAAAATAGATGAGCTACTAATTTTGATCGTCCCAAAAATAGGCCCAAAAATTTTTTGAGGGACGGAAAAGTTTTGATTTTGGGCCCGGGGTCCAACATAGGTTCGCCAGATTTCTCAATTTTTTCCAAAAATCACGATTTTTTCGAAAAAATGGGTTTAAAAGAGGTTTTTTAAGTTTGAATGAAAAAAATGAAGATAAACGGAGAGCTACTAAAAAGGGTAATTTCTTTTTTTTATCGCCCCAAATTTTGGGAAAGGTTTAGAGCACGGGAAAGTTTAGATTTTGCCGGGATTGAACATAGGTTCGCCCCGATTTCCCAATTTTTGGGGAAAATCACGATTTTCTCGAAAAATGTGGTTTAAAATGGTTTTTAGGTTTTAAAAGACAAAAGAAGGTTTCCCCTGGGTTTAGCTACTAACGGCACATTGCCTTTTTTTGGGCCCAAGATTGCAAAGTTAGAGACCCCCGGGAAAAACTGAGATTTTTTCCAGGAAACGAACATAGGTTTTCCGATTTCACAATTTTTAAAAAAATCAAGAATTTTAAAAATTTTTACAAAATCCCCCGATTTTTTTCGGGAAAAAGGGGGTTTAAAAAAGAGTTTTCTAGACTTGAATGACAAAAGAAGGTAAACTAGATGAAATACTAACTGTACCTGCTTTTTGTGATCGTCCCCCCAAAATTGGCAAAGTTGAGTTTTTCCCGGAAACGAAAAAAAAGGTTTGCCAGATTTTAATTTTTACGGGAAATACGATTTTCTCGAATAGTGGGGTTTTAAAAAGAGTTTTTTTGGTGAAATTTACAAATGAAGGTAAACTGGAGGGGCTTTCTAACTGGGTACATTTCTTTTTGTGATTTGTCCCCAAAAATTGGAATGTTAGAGGGGGGAAAGTTTAGGTTTTTGCCCGGGGAAACCCAAACATAGGGGCGCCAGATTTTCTCAATTTTACAAAAATCATGATTTTTTCAAAAGTGGGGTTTAAAAAAGGGGTTTTCTAGGTTTGAATGAAAACAAAGTAAAAATGGGTGAGCTACCCAACCCCGATACATTTTCTTTTTTTTGATTTGTCCCAATATTGGCAAAGTTAGAGCACGGCAATGTTGAGATTTTGCCAGGATCGAACATAGGTTTGCAGATTTCACAATTTTACAAAGTCACGATTTTCTCGAAAAGTGGGTTTAAAATGAGTTTTCTAGGTTCGAATGACAAATCAATGTAAACTGGATAAGCTACTAACTGATACATTGCTTTTTTTGATCGTCCCAATATTGGCAAAGTTAGAGCACGGCAAAGTTGAGAATTTGCCGGGATCGAACATACATAGGTTCGCCAGATTTCTCAATTTTTACAAAGTCACGATTTTCTCGAAAAGTGGGTTCAAAATTAGTTTTCTAGGTTTGAATGACAAATGAAGGTAAACTGGATGAGCTACTAACTGATACATTGCTTTTTGTGATCGTCCCAATATTGGCAAAAGTTAGAGCACCGCAAACTGGAGATTTTGCCGGGATCGAACATAGGTTCGCCAGATATCCCAATTTTTACAAAGTCACGATTTTCTCGAAAGTGGGTTTAAAATGAGTTTTCTAGGTTTGAATGACAAATGAAGGTTTAAAATGGATGAGCTACTAACTGATACATTGCTTTTTTTGATCGTCCCAATATTGGCAAAGTTAGAGCACGGCAATGTTGGGATTTTGCCAGGATCGAACATAGGTTTGCCGGATTTCTCAATTTTTTTACAAAATCACGATTTTCCACAATTTTTCCAAAGCAACGATTTTTTCGAAAAGTGGGTTCAAAATGAGTTTTCTAGACTTGAATGACAAATGAAGGTAAAATAGATGAGCTACTAATTGTGATCGTCCCAATATAGGCAAAGTTAGAGCACGGAAAAGTTAAGATTTTGCCGGGATCGAACATAGGTTCGCCAGATTTCTCAATTTTTGCAAAGTCACGATTTTCTCGAAAAGTGGGTTCAAAATGAGTTTTCTAAGTTTGAATGACAAATGAAGGTAAACTGGATGAGCTACTAACTGATACATTTCTTTTTTTGATCGTCCCAATTCTGGTAAAGTTAGAGCACGGCAAAGTTGAGATTTTGCCGGGATTGAACATAGGTTCGCCTGATTTCCCAATTTTGGGCAAAGTCACGATTTTCTCGAATAGTGGGTTCAAAATGAGTTTTCTTGGTTTGAATGACAAATGAAGGTAAACTGGATGAGCTACTAACTGATACATTGCTTTTTGTGATCGTCCTAATATTGGCAAAGTTAGAGGACGGCAAAGTTGAGATTTTGCCGGGATCGAACATAGGTTCGCCAGATTTCTCAATTTTACAAAGTCATGATTTTCTCGAAAAGTGGGTTCAAAATGAGTTTTCTAGGTTTGAATGACAAATCAATGTAAACTGGGTGAGCTACTAACTGATACATTGCTTTTTGTGATCGTCCCAATATTGGCAAAGTTAGAGCACGGCAATGTTGAGATTTTGCCGGGATCGAACATAGGTTTGCCAGATTTCTCAATTTTTAAAAAGTCACGATTTTCACAATTTTTCCAAAGCAACGATTTTTTCGAAAAGTGGGTTCAAAATGAGTTTTCTAGACTTGAATGACAAATGAAGGTAAAATAGATGAGCTACTAATTGTGATCGTCCCAATATAGGCAAAGTTAGAGCACGGAAAAGTTGAGATTTTGCCGGGATCGAACATACATAGGTTCGCCAGATTTCTCAATTTTTGCAAAGTCACGATTTTCTCGAAAAGTGGGTTCAAAATGAGTTTTCTAAGTTTGAATGACAAATGAAGATAAACTGGATGAGCTACTAACTGATACATTGCTTTTTGTGATCGTCCCCCAAAATTGGCAATGTTAGAGCACGGTAAAGTTGAGATTTTGCCGGATTGAACATAGGTTCGCCTGATTTCCCAATTTTGGGCAAAGTCACGATTTTCTCGAAAAGTGGGTTAAAAATGAATTTTCTAGGTTTGAATGACAAATGAAAGTAAACAAGATGAGCTACTAACTGACACATTGCTTTTTGTGATCGTCCCAACATTGGCAATTTAGAGCATAGGCAACTTGATTTTTTGCCGGGATCGACATTGGTTCGCCAGATTTCCCTCATTTTACAAAGTCACTATTTTTTTCCAAAAGTGGGTTTCAAAATGGAGTTTTCTAGGTTTGAATGACAAATGAAAGGTAAACGGGATGAGCTACTAACTGATACATTGAAAATTTTTGTGATCGTCCGCAATTTGCAAAGTTAGAGCACACGGCAAAGTTGAGATTTTGCCGGATCGAACATAGTTCGCCAGATATCCCAATTTTTACAATGTCACGATTTCTCGAAAAGTGGGTTCAAAAATGAGTTTTCTAGTTTAAATGACAAATCATGTAAACTGGATGAGCTACTAACTGATACATTGCTTTTTGGTGATCGTCCACAATTTTGCAAGTTAGATCACGGCAATGTTGAGATTCATGCCGGGATCGAACATAGGTTTGCCAGATTTCACAATTTACAAAAAACAACGCATTTTCTCGAAAGTGGGTTAAAAATGAATTTTCTAGGTTTGAATGACAAATGAAAGTAAACTAGATGAGCTACTAACTGACACATTGCTTTTTGTGATCGTCCCAACATTGGCAAATTTAGAGCATGGCAAACTTGATTTTTTGCCGCGATCGAACATTGGTTCGCCAGATTTCTCAATTTTTACAAAGTCACGATTTTTTCAAAAAGTGGGTTCAAAATGAGTTTTCTAGGTTTGAATGACAAATGAAGGTAAACTGGATGAGCTACTAACTGATACATTGCTTTTTGTGATCGTCCTAATATTGGCAAAGTTATAGAGCACGGCAAAGTTTGAGATTTTTGCCGGGATCGAACATAGGTTCGCCAGATTTTCCTCAATTTACAAAGTCACGATTTTTCTCGAAAAGTCGGTTCCAAAATGAGTTTTCTAGGTTTGAATGACAAATCAATGTAAACTGGGTGAGCTAACTAACTGATACATTGCTTTTTGTGATCGTCCCAATATTGGCAAAGTAGAGCATGGCAATGTGAGATTTTGCCCGGATCGACATAGGTTCGGCCAATTTCTCAATTTTTTGCAAAGTCACGATTTTCTCGAAAAGTGTGGTTCACAAAATGAGTTTTCTAGGTTGAATGACAAATGAAGGTAAACCGATGAGCTTACCTGAACTGATATATTTTCTTTTTTTGATTCGGTCCCAAATTCTGGCAAAGTGAGCACGCAAAGTTGATATTTTTGCCGGGACCGAAACATAGGTTCGCCAGCTTCCCAATTTTTCAAAGGCACGATTTTCTTCGAAAGTGGGTTTAAATGAGTTTTCTAAGGTTTGAATGGACAATGAAAGGTAAACTGGGATGAGCTACTAACTGATACATTGATTTTTTATCCGTCCCAATATTGCAAAGTTAGAGCCGGCAATGTTGAGATTTTGCCAGGATCGAACATAGGTTCGCCCAGATTTTCTCAATTTTTGCAAAGTCCACGATTTTCGCGAAAAGTGGTTCAAATGATTTTTCTAAGTTTGAATGACAATGACGATACTGGATGACTACTAAAGTGAGATTTTGCCGGATTTAACATAGGTTCGCCACTGATTTCCCATTTGGGCAAAGTCCGATTTCTCGAAAGGTGGTTCAAAATGGCTTTTCTAGGTTTATTTGAATGACAAACGAAGGTAACACTGGGATGAGCTACCTAACTGGCACATTGCCTTTGTGTTGTCCAAGATTGCAAAGTTATAGCACGGAAAAGCTGAGATTTTGCAGGATCGAACATAGGTTTGCCAGATTTCACAATTTTTTAAAAAGTCAAGAATTTTTTACAATTTTTTAAAAAATCACATTTTTCTCGAAATTGGTTCAATGAGTTTTCAGACTTGAATGCTCAATGAAGGTAAATAGATGAAGCTACTAATTGTGATCGTCCCAATATGGAGGCCAAGTTAGAGCACGAAAAAGTTAGATTTTTGGGGGGGCCGGGATCGAACATAGGTTCGCCAGATATCCCAATTTTTACAAAGTCACGATTTTTCTCGAAACAGTGGTTTTAAATGAGTTTTCCTTAGGTTTGAATGCAAATGAAGGTAAACTAGAGGAGCTACCTACTGATACATTGCTTTTTGGTGATCGTCCAATATTGGCAAACTTGATTTTTTTTTGCGGGATCGAACATTGGTGTCGCCAGATTTCTCAATTTTACAAAGTCACGATTTTTCAAAAGTGGTTCAAAATGAGTTTTCTAGTTTGAATGCAAATGAAGGTAAACTGGATGAGGCTAACTAACTGCTACAGTGATTTTTGTGATCGTCCCAATATGGCAAAGTTAGAGCACGGCAAGTGTGAGATTTTGCCGGATCGAACATAGGTTCGCCAGATATCCCAATTTTTACAATGTCACGATTCTCGAAAAAAGTGGGTTCAAAATGATTTTCTAGGTTTTAAATGACATCAATGTACACTGGATGAGCTACTAACTGATAACAATTGCTTTTTTGGTGATCGTCCCAATTTTGGCAAAGTTAAGCACGGCAATGTTGACAGATTCTGCGGGATCGAACATAGGTTTGGTCCAGATTCACAATTTTATGCAGACAAAAACACGAATTTTCCTCGCAAGTGGGGTTAAAAATGAATTTTCTAGTTTTGAATGCAAATGAAAGTAAACTAAGATGAGGCTACTACTGACACATTGCTTTTTGTGATCGTCCCACATTTGCAAATTTAAGAGCATGGCAAACTTGATTTTTTGCCGCGAATCGAACATGGTTTTCGCCAAGATTTCTCAATTTTACAAAGTCACGATTTTTCAAAAAGTGGGCTCAAAATGAGTTTCTAGGTTTGAATGACAAATGAAGGTAAACTGGATGAGCTACTAACTGATACATTGCTTTGTGTAATCGTCCTAAGATTGGAAAGTTGAAGCACGGCAAAGTGAGATTTGCGGATCGAACATAGGTTTCGCCAGATTTCTCAATTTTACAAAGTCACGATTTTCTCGAAAAGTCGGTTCAAAAATGGTTTTCTTAAGTTTGGAATGACAAATCAATGTAACTGGGTGACTACTCAACTGATACTTGCTTTTTTGTGATGGTCCCAATATTGGCAAAGTTAAAGCAACGGCAATGTTGATATTTGCCCATCGAACATAGGTTCGCCAATTTCTCAATTTTGCAAAGTCACGTTTTTCTCGAAAAGTGGGTTCAAATGAGTTTTTTCTATGGTTGAATTGACAAATGAGGTAAACACGGATGCGCTACTAACTGATAATATTTCTTTTTTTTGATCGCCCAATTCTGGCAAGTTAGAGCACGGCAAATTTGAAGATTTTGCGGACCGAACATAGGTTCGCCAGATTATCCCATTTTTACAAAGTCACGATTTTCTCGAAAAGTGGGTTTAAAATGAGTTTTCTAGGTTTGAATGACAAATGAAGGTAAACTGGATGAGCTACTAACTGATACATTGATTTTTTTGATCGTCCCAATATTGGCAAAGTTAGAGCACGGCAATGTTGAGATTTTGCCAGGATCGAACATAGGTTCGCCAGATTTCTCAATTTTTACAAAGTCACGATTTTCTCGAAAAGTGGGTTCAAAATGAGTTTGTCTAAGTTGAATGAACAAATGAAGAAACTGAGGAGCTAACTAAGTTGGAGATTTGCCGGGATTGAACATAGGTTCGCCTGGATTTCCCAATTTTTGGGCAAAGTCACGATTTTCTCGAAAAGTGGGTTCAAAATGAGTTTTCTAGGTTTGAATGACAAACGAAGGTACACTGGATGAGCTACTAACTGGCACATTGCCTTTTGTGGTTGTCCCAAGATTGGCAAAGTTAGAGCACGGCAAAGCTGAGATTTTGCCAGGATCGAACATAGGTTTGCCAGATTTCACAATTTTTAAAAAGTCAAGAATTTTACAATTTTTAAAAAGTCACGATTTTCTCGAAAATTGGGTTCAAAATGAGTTTTCTAGACTTGAATGACAAATGAAGGTAAATAGATGAGCTACTAATTGTGATCGTCCTAATATAGGCAAAGTTAGTAGCACGAAAAAGTTAAGATTTTGCCGGATCGAACATAGTTCGCCAATATCCATTTTTTACAAAGTCACGATTTTCTCGAAAAGTGGGTTAACAATGAGTTTTCTGTTGAATGACAAATGAAGGTAAACTAGATGACTTACTAACTTATAACATTGCTTTTTGTGATCGTCCCCAATATTGGCAAGTTTGAAATTTTGCCCGGATCGAACATAGGTTTCCATTTTTCAATTTTTCGAAGTCACGATTTCTCGAAATAGTGGTTTCAAAATGAGTTTTTCTTGGTTTGAATGACAAATGAAATGTAAACTGGATGAGCTACTACTGATACTGCTTTTTGTGATCGTCGCTAAATATTGGCAAAGTTTGGGGAGCGGCAAAGTTAGATTTTGCCGGGATCGAACATAGGTTCGCCAGATTCTCAATTTACAAAGTCATGATTTTCTCGAAAAGTGGGTTTCAAAATGATTTTCTAGGTTTGAATGACAATCAATGTAAACTGGGTGAGCTACAACTGATACATTGTCTTTTTGTGATCGTCCCAATATGGCAAAGTTAGAGCACGGCAATGTTGAGATTTTGCCGGATCGAACATAGGTTGGCAGATTCACAATTTTTAAAAAGTCACGAGTTTCACAATTTTTCCAAAGCAAAACGATTTTTTTCCAAAAGTGGGTTTCAAAATGAGTTTTCTAGACTTGAATTACAAATGAAGGTAAAATAGATGAGGCACTAATTGTGATCGTCCCAATATAGGACAAAGTAGAGCACGAAAAGTTAAGATTTGCCGGATCGAACATAGGTTCGCCAGATTTCTATTTTGCAATGTCCACGATTTTCTCCGAAAGTGGTTCAAAATGAAGTTTTCTAAGTTTTGAATTGACAAATGAAGATAAACTGGATGAGCTTACTAACTGATCCATTGCTTTTTGTGATCGTCCCAATATTGGCAATGTTAGAGCACGGGAAAGTTGAGATGTTGCCGGGATTGAACATAGGTTGGCCTGATTCCCATTTTGGGCAAAGTCACGATTTGTCTCGAAAAGTGGGGTTCAAAATGAGTTTTCTAGGTTTGAATTACAAATGAATGTAAACTGGAATGAGGCTACTAATGATACATTGCTTTTTGGTTGATCGTCCTAATATTGGCAAAGTTAGAGCACGGCAAAGTTGAGATTTTGGCGGATCGAACATAGGTTCGCCAGATTTTTCTCAATTTTTTCGAAGTAACGATTTTCTCGAATAGTGGTTTCAAATGAAGTTTTCTTTCTCTCTTGTTTGAATGACAATGAAGGTAAACTGGATGAGCTACTAACTGGATACCTTGATTTTTTGGTGCTCGTCCCATATGGCAAAGTTATAGCAACGGCAAAGTTGAGATTTTTGCGGATCGAACATAGTTTCGCCAGATATCCCAATTTTTACAAAGTCACGATTTTCTCGAAAAGTGGGTTCAAAATGAGTTTTCTAGGTTTAAATGACAAATCAATGTAAACGATACTACTAACTGAACATTGCGTTTTTGTGATCATCCAATTTTGGCAAAGTTAGAGCACGTCACATGTTGAGATTTCTGCCGGGATAGAACATAGGTTTGCCAGATTTTCACAATTTTTACAAAAACACGATTTTTCTCGAAAAGTGGGTTAAATTAATTTCTAGGTTTGAATGACAAATGAAAGTAACTAGATGAGCTATAACAGACACATTGCTTTTTTTTTTGATCGTCCCAATATTAGCAAAGTTAGAGCACGGCAATGTTGAGATTTTGCCAGGATCGAACATAGGTTGCCAGATATCCAATTTTTACAAACTCGCGATTTTCTCGAAAAGTGGGTTCAAAATAAGTTTTCTAGGTTTGAAAGACGAATGAAAAACTGGATGAGCTACTAACTGATACATTGCTTTTTTGATCGTCCCAATATTGGCAAAGTTAGAGCACGGCAAAGTTGAGATTTTGCCGGGATCGAACATAGGTTTGCCAGATTTCTCAATTTTTACAAAGTCACGATTTTCTCGAAAAGTGGGTTCAAAATGAGTTTTCTAGGTTTGAATGACAAATGAAGGTAAACATGAGCTACTAACTAATTGTTTTTGATCGTCCCATATTGGCAAAGTTAGAGCACGGCAAAGTTAAGATTTTGCCGGGATCGAACATAGGTTCGCCAGATTTCTCAATTTTTGCAAAGTCACGATTTTCTCGAAAAGTGGGTTCAAAATGAGTTTTCTAGGTTTGAATGACAAATGAAGGTAACTGATGAGCATACTAATTTTGATCGTCCCAATTGGCAAAGTTAGAGCACGGCAAAGTTGAGATTTTGCCGGGATCGAACATAGGTTCGCCAGATTTCCCAATTTTTGCAAAGTCACGATTTTCTCGAAAAGTGGGTTTAAAATGAGTTTTCTAGGTTTGAATGACAAATGAAGGTAAACTGGATGAGCTACTAACTGATACATTGCTTTTTGTGATCGTCCCAATATTGGCAAAGTTAGAGCACGGCAAAGTTGAGATTTTGCCGGATCGAACATAGGTTTCGCAGATTTCAAACAATTTTAAAAGTCACGATTTTCTCGAAAAGTGGGTTCAAAATGAGTTTTCTAGTTGAATGACAAATGAAGGTAAACTGGATGACTACTGAATTGTTTGATCGTCCCAATATTGGCAAAGTTAGAGCACGAAAGTTGAGATTTTGCCGGATCGAACATAGGTTCGCCAGATTTCTCAATTTTTACAAAGTCACGATTTTCTCGAAAAGTGGGTTTCAAAATAGTTTTCTAGGTTTGAATGACAAATGAAGGTAAACTAGATGAGCTACTAACTGATACATTGCTTTTTGTGATCGTCCCAATATTGGCAAAGTTGAGATTTTGCCCGGATCGAACATAGGTTCGCCAGATTTCTCAATTTTTACGAAGTCACGATTTTCTCGAATAGTGGGTTCAAAATGAGTTTTCTTGGTTTGAATGACAAATGAAGGTAAACTGGATGAGCTACTAACTGATACATTGCTTTTTGTGATCGTCCTAATATTGGCAAAGTTAGAGCCGGCAAAGTTGAGATTTTGCCGGATCGAACATAGGTTTGCCAGATTTCTCAAT
>JANFPS010000375.1:0-17174 GCA_024703675.1 Drosophila nebulosa
GTTGAATTTTTCAAAATTGAGTATTCTCAACTTTTCAAGCTCGCCAAATTGGGGGCATTTTTAAAAAAACTGTTTCGTTAGTACGCATTCCGGTTTCCTACATTTAAATTCAAACCTAGAAAACTCATTTTGAACCCATTTTTTCGAAAAAATCTGATTTGTAAAAATTCAATTTTTTCCAAATTTTCCAAGCTCGCCAATATTGGGGGATTTAAAAGCAATGTTTCAGTTAGTAGTCAACCCTTTTTTTCTTATTTTTGTCTTCAAAACCCAGAAAACTCATTTTTAACCCCTTTTCGAGAAAATCTGAATTTTGTCAAAAAGAGTATTCCAAATTTTCCGTGCTCAACTTTGCCAATTTTGGGCGTTTAAAAAAAAAAAGTTTCAGTTAGTACGCATCCAGTTATTTCTTTTTGTCACAAAAAACCCCCGAAAAACCCTTTTTAACCCACTTTCGCGAAAATCGTGAATTTGTAAAAATCAGTTTTTTTCAATTTTTCCGTGCTCTAAAATTTGCCCAAAATTGGGACATTTAAAAAGCATTTTCAGTTAGTGCGCATCCATTAACTTACTTTTTTCATTCAAAAACCCAGAAAACCTTTTGAACCCACTTTTTGAGAAAATCGGAATTTTAAAATTTCTTTTCTCAACTTTTCCGTGTTCCCCAATTTGCCAATATTTTGGGGCGACTTAAAAAAAAAATGTTTTTAGTTAGTAGCTCATTTAAAATTTCCCTCATTTGTCATTCAAACCTAGAAAAATAATTTTTTAACCCACTTTTTGAGAAAAACGTGAATTTGTAAAATTCAGTTTTTTTCAAATTTTTCCGTCTCTAACTTTGCCAATATTGGCACGATTTTAAAAAAAACAATGTTTCAGTTAGTAGCCATCCCCGTTTTTCTTACTTTTTTCATTTTCCCAAAACCCGAAAACTCATTTTTTAAACCCCCTTTTTTGAGAAAATCGTGAATTTGTAAAATTCATTTTTCTCAAATTTTCCGTGCTCTAACTTTGCCAAAATTGGCACTATTTAAAAAAGCAATGTTACATTAGTAGCATCCAGTTACTTACTTTTGTCATTCCAACCTAGAAAAACGCATTTTGAAACCCACGTTCCGAGAAAATCGTGATTTTTGGTAAAATTCGTTTTTCTCAACTTTCCCGTCTCTAACTTTGTGCCAATATTGGTACGATTTAAAAACATCTTTCAGTTAGTAGCACACCAGTTTACATACATTGTTCATTCAACCTCAGAACCTCATTTGAACCACTCTTTCGAGAAAATCGTGAATTTGTAAAAATTTACAGTATTCCTCCAACTTTTCGAAGCTCGCCATTTGGTGACGATTTACAAAGCAATTTTTAGTTAGTAGCGCATCCATTTACTTACTTTTGGTCATTTAAACATAGAAACTCATTTTGAACCCCCTTTTTCGAGAAAAATCGTTAATTTGTAAAAATTCAGTATTCTCAACTTTTCGAAGCTCACGCCAATAGTGGGGACTATTTAAACAAAGCAAATCTTTCAGTTATAGCACATCCTTTTTACATACATTTGTCATTCAACCTAGAAAACTCATTTTGACCGCACTCTTCGAGAAAATCGTGAAATTTGTAAAAATTCAGTATCTCACTTGTTCGAAGCTCGCCAATATTGGGACGATTTAAAAAAGCAATTTTTTAGTTATAGGCATCCATAGTTTAATTACTTTTTGTCATTTAAACCTAGAAAACTCATTTTGGAAACCCACTTTCGAGAACATCGTGAATTTGTAAAAAATTCAGTATTGCTCAACCGTTTTCACAAAATTCAGTTTTTTCTCAATTTTTTTTTTAACTTTTTCCGTGGCGCTAACTTTGCCAATATTGACGATTTAAAAATGCAATGTTTTAGTAGTAGCGAATCCAGTTTACTTACTTTTGTCATTCAACCTAGAAACTCATTTTGATACCCACTTTTCGAGAAAATCGTGAATTTGTAAAAATTCAGTTTTTTCAACTTTCCGTGCTCTTAACTTTTGGCCATATTGGGGACGATTTTAAAAATCAAGGTTTCAGTAGTAAATGCGCATCCAGTTACTTACTATTTCTTGTCATTCAAACAACCTAGAAAACTCATTTTTGAACCTACTTTTTCGAGAACATCGTGGAATTTTGTAAAATTTAGTATTCTCAGCTTTTCCGGCTCTAACTTGCCAATATTGGGACGATTAAAAATGAAATGTTCAGTTATAGATATTCTCATTTAGTTTACCCTCATGTGTCTTCAACACCTTGATAACTCATTAGGAACCTCACTTTTCGAGTAAAATCGTGAATTTGTAATAAAATTAGTATTCTCAACTTTTCCGTGCTCTAACTTGCCAATATGGGACGATTTAAAATGCAATGTTTCAGTTAGTAGCTCATTTTAGTTTAGTCCCTCATTTGTCATTCAAACCTAGAAAACGCATTTTGGAAGCCCACTTTTCGAGAAAATCGTGAATTTGTTAAAAATTCAGTTTTCTCAACTTTTCACGGGGGTTGCGAGAAGACTTTGCCAAATTGGGAACGATTTAAAAAGCAATGTTTCATGTTAGTAGCGCCTCCTTTTACCTTACTTGTGTCATTCAAACCCAGAAAACTCTTTTGAACCCACTTTCGAGAAAATCGTGAATTTTGTAAAAATTCAGTGTTTTCTCGACTTTTCCGTGCTCTAACTTTGCCAATATTGGACGATTTAAAAGAACAATGTTTTCGGGTCAGTAGCGCATCCAGTTATTTACTTTTGTACATTCAAACCCAGAAACTCATTTGTGAACCCACTTTCCGCGAAAATCGTGAATTTGTAAAATTCAGTTTTCTCAATTTTTCCGTGCTCTCTAACTTTGCCAATATTAGGGACGATTTAAAAAAAGAGCATGTTTCAGTTTAGTAGCGCGATCCAGTTACTTACATTTGTCATTCATATACCTAGAAAACTATTTGAACCCCTTTTCGAGAAAATCGTGAATTTGGTAAATAATTCATTTCTCAGAAACTTTTCCGTGTGTTCTAACTATTTGGCCAATATTGGGACGACTTAAAAAACATGTTTCAGTAGTAATCATTTAAGTTTTCCCTCATATTGTCATTCAAACATAGAAAACTAATTTTTGAACCACTTTTCGAGAAAAATCGTTGAATATTGTAAAAATTCAGTTTCTCAGCTTTTCCGTGCTCTAAACTTTGCCAATATTTGGCACATTTTAACAAAAGGCAATGTTTCAGTTTAGTAGCGCATCCAGTTACTTACTTTTGTCAGTCAAACCAGAAATACTCCTTTAAACCCACCTTTTCGAGAAAATCGTGAATTGTGGTAAAAATTCAGTTTTCTCACTTTTCCGTGCTCCTAACTTTGCCAATATTGGCACGATTTCAGAAAACAATGTTTCAGTTAGTAGCGCATCCAGTTTACCTTACTTTTGTCATTCAAACCCAGAAACTCATTTGAACCACTTTTTCGAGAAAATCGTGAATTTGTAAAAATTCAGTATTCTCAACTTTTTCAAAGCTCGTCCAATATGGGGATGATTTTAAAAAGCAATCTTTCGTTAGTACGCATTCAGTTTACTTACATTTGTCATTCAAACTAGAAAACTCTTTTGAACCCCTTTTCTGCGAAATCGTGAATTGTTATAATTCAGTATTCTCAACTTTTTTTTTTTTCCGTGCTCAACTTTTGCCACAATATGTTGTGCGATTTAAACAAGCATGTTTTCAATTAGTAGCGCATCCAGTTTTACTTACATTTGTCATTTCAACGCTAACAAACTCATTTTGACCCACACTTTTCGAGATATCGTGAATTTTGTAAAAATTCAGTATTTTCAACTTCATCCAAGCTCGCCAATAGTTGGGACGATTTACAAAGCCTTTTGTTGGTTAGACAGCGTATCCAGTTTACTTACATTTGCATTCAAACCTAGAAAACTCATTTTGATCCCACTTTTCGCGAAAAATCGTGAATTTGTCAAAATTCAGTATTCTCAACTTTTCTTGTGCTCCTAACTTTGCCAATATTGGGACATTTAAAAATGCAATGTCTCAGTACGTAGCGCTCCAGTTTACTACATTTGTTTATATTCAAGCCTAGAAAACTCATGTTGAACCCACTTTTCGAGAAATCGTGAATTTGTTAAAATTCAGTATTACTCAACTTTTTAAAAGCTGCCAATATGGTGGACGATTTCAAAAAGCAATGTTTCAGTTAGTAGCGCATCCATTTCCTTACCTTTGTCATTTCAAACCTAGAAACTCTCTTGACCCACTTTTTCGCGAAAATCCGTGAATTTTACAATTCAGTTTCTCCAACTTTTTCCGTGCTCTAACTTTGCCAATATTTGGACGATTTAATTAAACAGCAATGATTTCAGTTAGTAGCGCATCCAGTTACTTACTTTGTCATTCAGCAAAAACATCATTTTGAACGGGGACACTTTTCGAGAAAATCGTGAATTTTGTTCAAATTGAGTATTCTCACTTTTCAAAGCTCGCCAATATTGGGGATGAATTTTCAAAGCAAATGTTTCATAGTTAGTAGCGCATCCAGTTTACTTACATTTTGTCATTCAACCAGAAAAACTCATATTGAACCCAACTTTTTCGAGAAAATCGTGAATTTGTAAAAAATTCAGTATTCTCAACTTTTCAAAGCTCGCCAATAATGGGGATGATTTTAAAAGCAAATCTTTCATAGTTAGCGCATTCAGTTAACTTACATTTTGTCATTCAACCTAGAAACTCATATTGAACCCACTTTTCGAGAAAATCGCGTGAATTTTGTAAATTCAGTATTCTCAACTTTTCAAAGCTCGCCATATGGGGAATGATTTTAAAACGCATCTTTCAGTTAGTAGCGCAGTCGTTTACTTACATTTGTCATTCAAACTAGAAACGTCTTGAACCCACTTTTCGCGAAATCGTGAATTTTAATAATCAGTATTCTCAACTTTTCGTGGCTCTAACTTGCCATATTGGGACCGATTTAAAACAAGCAATGTTTCAATAGTAGCGCATCCAGTTTTAACTTACATTTGTCATTCAAACTAGAAAATACTCATTTGAACCACTTTTCGAGAAAATCGTTAATTTGTTAAAAATTCAGTATTCTCAACTTTTTCGAAGCTCGCAGTATTGGGCACGATTGAAAAAAAGCATTCTTTCAGTTAGTAGCACATCCAGTTTACGATACATTTGTCATTCAACCTTAGAAAACTCATTTTGAACCCCTCTTCGAGAAATCGTGATTTGTAAAAATTCCAGTATTCTCCAACTTTTCGAGCTCGCCAATATTGGGGAACGATTTAAAAAAGCAATTTTTAGTTTCGTAGCGCATCCAGATTTACTTAACTTTTTGTCATTTAACCTAGAAAACTCATTTTGAACCCACTTTTCGAGAAATCGTGAATTTGTAAAAATTCAGTATTCTCAACTTTTCAAATTCAGTTTTCTCACTTTTCCGTTCGCTAAACTTCTGCCGATATATGGGACGATTTAAAAGGCATGTTTGTTTAGTATCGGAATCCAGTTTACTTACATTTGTGAATCAAACCTCGAAAATTCATTTTCAACCCACTTTTCGAGAAAGTCGGAATTTGTAAATTCATTTTTTGTCAACTTTTCCGTGCTCTGAAACTTTGCCAAATTTGGAGCGTTTAAAAAATCAATGTTTCAGTTAGTAAGCGCATCCAGTTTCTTACTTTTGTCATTCAAACCTAGAAACTCATTTGAACCCACTTTTCGAGAAAATCGTGAATTTTGTAAAAAATTTAGTATTCTCAACTTTTCCGTGCTCTAACTTTGCCAATTTGGGACGATTTAAAAATGCAATTTTTTTTCAGTTATACGCTCAGTTAGTTTACCCTCATTTGTCATTCCAAACCTAGATAACTCATTATGAAACCCACTTTTCGAGAAAATCGTGAATTTGTAAAAATTTAGTCTTCTTCAACTTTTCCGGGCTCTAACTTTGCGCAATATTGGGTACGATTTAGAAAATGCATGTTTTCAGTTAGTAGGCTCATTTTATTTACCCTCATTTGTCATTCAAACCTAGAAAACTATTTTTGAACCCACTTTCGAGAAAATCGTGAATTTGTAAAAATTCAGTTTTCTCAACGTTCCCGTGCTCTAACTTGGCAATATTGGGACGATTTAAAAATCAATGTTTCAGTTAGTAGCGCCTCCAGTTGTACTATTTTGTCATTCAACACCCGGAAACTCATTTTGAACCCACTTTTCGAGAAAATCGTGAATTTGTAAAAATTCGTTTTTCTCAATCTTGTTTCCTTGCTCTGACTTTGCCATTATTGGGACGATTTAAAAAAACAATGTTTCATTTAGTATGCGCCTCCAGTATTTACTTTGTCATTCAACTCAAAATGAAGTTTTCTGGGTTTGAATGACAATAGAAATAACTGGATTGCGCTACTAACTTAAACATTGTTTTGTTTTTAAATCGCCAATTTGGCAAAGTTAGAGCACGGAAAAGTTGAGAAAACTGATTTTTACAAATTCTCGTTTTCTCGAAAAAGTGGGTTCAAATGAGTTTTCATGGGTTTGAATGACAAAGTAAGTAAAACTGGAATTCGCTACTAACTGAAACATTGCTTTTTTTAATCGTCCCCAATATTGAGCAAATTTAGAGCAGGAAAGTTGAACACTGAATTTTTACAAATTCCGTTTTCTCGAAAAGTGGGTTCAAAATGAGTTTTCGAGTTTGAATGACCAATGAGGTAAACTAAATGAGCACTACTGAAACATTGCATTTTTTAACATCGTCCCAATATTGGCAAAAGTTAGAGCACGGAAAGTTGAGAATACTAAATTTTTACAATTCCACGATTTTTCGAAAAGGGTGGGTTCATAATGATTTCTAGGTTTTGAATGACCAAATGAGGTAACTAAATGAGCACTACTGAAACATTGCATTTTAAATCGTCCCAATATTGCAAAGTTAGAGCACGGAAAAGTTGAGACATCCTAAATTTTTACAATTCACGATTTTCTCGAAACGTGGGTTCAAAATGGTGTTGTCTAGGTTTGAATAGACAAAAGTAAGTAAACTGGATGCGCTACTTACTGAAACATTGATTTTTTTAAATCGTCCCATATTGGCAAAGTTATAGCACGAAAGTTGAAAAAAAACGAATTTTACAATTCACGATTTTCTCGAAAAGTGGATTCAAAATGGATTTTCTAGGTTTGAATGACAAAAGTAAGTAACCTGGATTTCGCTACTAACTAAACATTGCCTTTTTAAATCGTCCCAATCTTGGCAAAAGTTAGCGCACTCGAAAAGTTGAGACAACTGAATTTTGAAAAGTTGAGAATACTGGAATTTTTTATCAATTCACGATTTTCTCGAAAAGTGGGTCAAATGAGTTTTTTCTAGGTTTAATGACAAGTAGTATGGAAGTGTAAACTGATGCCTAACCTAACTAAAAAATTGCTTTTTTAATCGTCCCATATTGGCGAGCTTCGAAAAGTTGAGAATACTGAATTTTTTCAAATTCACGATTTTTCTCGAAGAGTGGGTTCGAAAGATGAGTTTCTTAGGTTTGAATACAATGTAATGTATCAACTGGGTATGATGCTACTAACTGGTAAAGATTGCTTTTTAAATCGTCCCAATATTGGTGCTGCTTCTTCTGAAAGTTCGAGAATACTGTTTATTTACAATTCACGATTTTCTCGAAAATTGGGTTCAAAATGAGTTTTCTAGGTTTGAATGACAAATGTACAAGGTAACTGGATGCGCTCCTTAATTGAAACATTGCTTTCTTTAAATCGTCACAATTATTGGCAAAGTTAGAGCACGGAAAAGTTGAGACAATATTGAATTATTAAAAATGCACGATTTTCCGAAGTGGGTTCAAAGAGTTTTTCTAGGTTTGAATGACAAATGTAAGTAACTGAATGCGCTACTAACTAAAGATTGCTTTTTTTAAATCATCCCCATATTGGCGAGCTTTGAAAAGTGTTGAGGAATATTGAATTTTTACATAATCACGATTTTTCTCGAAAAGTGGGTTCAACATATGAGTTTTTCTAAAGGTTGATGACAAATGTAAGTAAACTGATGCGCGTACTAACTGAAAGATTGGCTTTTTAAATCATCCCGCATATTGGCGAGCTATTGAAAAGTTGATAAATACTGAAATTTTTACAATTCAGATTTTCTCGGAAAAGTGGGTTTCAATTATGAGTTTTCTAGTTTGAATGACAAATGTAAGTAAACTGGATGCGCTACTAACTGAAACATTGCTTTTTTACAATCATCCCAATTATTGGCGAGCTTTGAAAAGTTGAGATACTCATATTTTGAGACAAATTTCACGATTTTCTCGAAAAGTGCGTTCAAAATGAGGTTTTCTTATGGCTTGAATGACTAAATTGTAGTTAAACTGGATGCGCTATACTAACCTGAAACATTGTCTTGTTTAAATCGTCCAAATATTGGCAAGTTAAGCACGAAAAGTTGAGAATATGAAATTTTAAAATTCACGATTTTCGCGAAAAGGTGGTTCAAGAGAGTTTTCTAGGTTTTGAATGACAAATGTAGTAAACTGATGCCGCTACTAACTGAAACATTGCTTTTTTATCGTCCATATTGGAAAGCTTATAAAAGTTTGAGAATACTGAATTTTTAACAAATTCACGATTTTCTTCGAAAAGTGGTGAGTCAAAATGAGTTTTTTTCTAGGCTTGAATTAACCACATGTAAGTAACTGGGATGCGCTACTTAGCTGTAGACATTTCATTTTTAAATCGTCCACAATATTTGGCAAAGTGTTAGAGGCACAGAAAAGTTGAGAATACTGAATTTTTACAAATTCACGATTTTCGCGAAAGTGGGTCAAAATGAGTTTTCTAGGTTTGAATGACAAATGTAAGGTAAACTGGATACGCTTTTCTAACCAAAACAAAATTGCTTTTATCGTCCCAATATTGGCGACTTGCATAAGTTGAAAATACTGATTTTTTACAAATTCACGATTTTCTCGAAAAAGTGGTTCAATGAGTTTTCTAGGTTTGAAATGACAAATGTAGGTAACCTGGATGCGCTACTAATGAAACATTGCTTGTTTAATCGTCACAATATTGCAAACGTTAGAGCACGGAAAAGTTGAGCATACTGATTTATCTATAAAATTCACGAGTTATTCGCGACCAAGTGGTGTTCCAAAAGAGTTTTCCTAGGTTTGAATGACAAATGAAGTAATCTGAATTTGCTGCTCTCTAACTGAAGATTGCTTTTTAAATCATCCCCATATTGGCGAGCTTTGAAAAGTTGAGAATACTGAATTCTTACAAATCGTCACAGAATTATGTTTCCTCGAAACTGTGTGTGTTCAGCTGAAGAGACTGTGTTCTGCGTGGTTTGAATGGACGAAACAGTAGTAAACCTGATGCGCTATTTCTACACTGAAACACGTTTGTTTTCTTAAATCGTTCCAAATTGCTCAACCTGTTATGAGGCAGGTGAATATAGTTTGAGAGACAAATCTGAGTTTCTTACACATGTCACGATTTTTCTCGAAAAGTGTTCGCTGCTGGGTTTAATGAGTTTTTCTGGGTTTGAATGATCAATAAGCTAGAGGTAGTAACTTGTGATGCTCTACTCTCCTGAAATACGTTGTCGTTTTCTAAATATCGTGCCAATATTGTGCAAAAGTTGAGAGCACGGTAAAAGTTGAGAAACTCGATCAATTTTTTACAAATTCACGATTTCTGCGAAAAGTGTTTTCAAATTCTAGTTTTTCTTAGGTTTGACTGAGTGACGAGAATGAGGGTAAACTAAATGGAGTTCTACTCAATGCCTGAAACCATTTGTGGTTTTTTTACAAGTCGTCAACGCTTTTATACCCCAATATTACTTGGCCCCTCAAGTTTCGAACACGGAAAAGTTGAGGAAAGATCTGTGTGTCATTTTGGTACAAATTCACGATTTTTGTCTCGAAAGTGGGTTTCAAAATGAGTTTGTCTAGTTTTGGATGACAAATGTAGTTAGACTGGATGTCGCTACTAACTGAACATTGGCTTTTTTTAAATCGTCCCATATTGGCAAGTTGAGCACGGAAAATTGAGAAAACTGATTTTTACAAATTCATCGATTTTCCGAAGTGGGGTTCAAATGAGTTTTTCTGGTTTGAATGAACAAAATAAATAACTGGATGCACTAGCTACTGTGAAACATTGGTTTTTTTACATCGTCCCAATTTGGCAACAGTTAGAGCACGGAAAAGTTGGAAGAAAACTGCATTTTTACAAATTCACGATTTCTCGAAAGTGGGGTTCAAAATGAGGTTTTTTCTGGGTTGGAATGACAAAATGTAAATAAACTGTATGCGCTACTAACTGAAACATTGCTTTTTTAAATCGTGCCCAATATTGGCAAGTTTAGAGCTCGAAAGTTGGAAAACTGAATTTTTACACAATTCACGATTTTCTCGAAAAGTGGTGTCAAATGAGTTTTTCTAGGTGTTGTGAATGGACAAATTAGGGTAACTAAATGAGCTACTACTAGAAACATTGCATTGTTTTAAATCGTACCCATCATTTGGCAAAGTTTATGTGGTAGGCACGGAAAAGTTGACAGGGTAACGAGTAGCTAAAGGTTTTTTTTACAATTCATTACGTGTATTTTGTCTTCCGACAAAAGTGTCGGTGGTCTTAATTGTCTAGTTATTCTAGGTTTGAATTACAAATGTAGGGTCAACTACATTGATGGGCTTAGCTACCTGAACACATGCTGCTATTGTTTTCAATTCGTCCCCAATGATGTGGCAAAGTTAGGAGTGTGTCACGGAAAAGTTGAGAATACTTAACTTTTTACAATATTCCGATTTTCTCGACAGTGTCAAAATGAGTTTTTCTAGGTTTGAATGATAGCAAAGGATCATGATAAACTGTTATATGGCGCGTCACTCTGAAACATTTGATTTTTTAAAATCGTCCCAATATTGGCAAAGTTAGAGCTACGGAAAAGTTGTAAAAAACTGAATTTTGACAAATTCCACGAATTTGTTCTCGAAGTGGTTCAAAATGAGTTTTCTGAGGTTTGAATGCCAAAAGTAAGTAAACTGGATTCGCTACTAACTCAAACATTTGCCCTTTTTGATAATCGTGCCCACTATTGGAAAAGTTAGCGCACGGAAATTGCAGAAAACTGAAGTTTTTGAAAAGTTGAGCAATACTGAATTTGTTTACCTAATGTTCAACGATTTTCCCGAAAAGGTGGTTTCAAACCTATGAGTTTTCTAGGTTTAAATGACAAAAAGTAAGTAATAACTGGAATGCGTGCTACAACTAAAAATTGCTTTTTTTAAATCGTCCCATATGCGAGCTTCGAAATTTCAGTTAGTGCACATCCCGTTTTTCATACATTTGTCATTCAAACCCAGAAAACTATTTTTTAACCCCCTCTTCAGAAAATCGTTTAATTTGTAAAAATTCAGTATTCTAACTTCGAAAGCTCGCCAATATTGGGACGATTTAAAAAAGCAATTTTTTAGTTAGTAGCGCATTCCAGTTTTACTTACTTTTTGTCATTTAAACCTAGAAAACTCATTTTTAAAACCCACTTTTCGAGAAAATCGTGAATTTGTAAAAATTCAGTATTCTCAACTTTTCAAAATTCAGTTTTCTCAACTTTTCCGTGCGCTAACTTTGCCAATATTGGGACGATTTTAAAAAGGGGAATGTTTTAGGTTAGTAGCGAATCCAGTTTACTTACTTTTGTCATTCAAACCTAGAAAACTCATTTTGAACCCCCTTTTCGAGAAAAATCGTGAATTTTGTAAAATTCAGTTTTTTTCAACTTTTCCGTGCTCTAACTTTGCCAATATTGGGACGATTTAAAAAAAACAATGTTTCAGTTAGTAGCGCATTCCCGTTTACTTACTTTTTTCATTCAAACTTAGAAAAACTCATTTTGAACCCACTTTTCGAGAAAATCGTGAATTTGTAAAAAATTTAGTATTTTCAACTTTTCCGTGCTCTAACTTTGCCAATATTGGGACGATTTAAAAAATGCAATGTTTCAGTTAGTAGCTCATTTAGTTTACCCTCATTTGTCATTCAAACCTAGATAACTCATTATGAACCCACTTTTCGAGAAAAACCCTGAATTGTAAAAATTTAGTATTCTCAACTTTTCCGTGCTCTAACTTTGCCAATATTGGGACGATTTAAAAATGCAATGTTTCAGTTAGTAGCTCATTTAGTTTACCCTCATTTGTCATTCAAACCTAGAAAAAATTCATTTTGGTCCCACTTTCCGTGAAAATCGTGAATTTGTAAAAATTCAGGGTTTTTTTCAACTTTCCGTGCTCTAACTTTGCCAATATTGGGACGATTTAAAAAAGCAATGTTTTAGTTAGTAGCGCATCCAGTTTACTTACTTTTGTCATTCAAACCCAGAAAGCTAATTCTGAACCCACTTTTCGATAAAAACGTGAATTTGTAAAAATTCAGTTTTCTCAACTTTTCCGTGCTTAACTTTGCCAAATTGGGACGATTTAAAAAAAACAATGTTTCAGTTAGTGCGCATCCAGTTATTTACTTTTGTCATTCAAAACCCAGAAAACTCATTTTTAACCCACTTCGCGAAAATCGTGAATTTGTAAAAATTCAGTTTTCTCAATTTTCCGTTGCTCCCAACTTTGCCAATATTGGAACATTTAAAAAAAGCAATGTTTCAGTTAGTAGCGCATCCGGTTAACTTTCATTTGTCACTCAAACCTAGAAAACTCATTTTGAACCCACTTTTCGAGAAAATCGTGAATTTGTAAAAAATCAGTTTTCCCCAACTTTTCCGTGTTTCTAACTTTGCCAATAAAATTGGGACGACTTAAAAAAAACAATGTTTTCAGTTAGTAGCTCATTTAGTTACCCCCATTTGTCATTCAAACCTAGAAAAAATAATTTTGAACCAACCCTTTTTGAGAAAATCGTGAATTTGTAAAAAATTCAGTTTTTTCAACTTTTTCCGTGCTCTAACTTTGCCAATATTGGCACGATTTAAAAAAGCAATGTTTCAGTTAGTAGGCATCCAGTTTAACCCTACTTTTGGTCATTCAAACCCAGAAAAACTCATTTTAAACCCACTTTTCGAGAAAATCGTGAATTTGTAAAAATTCAGTTTTCTCCAAAATTTTCCCGGCTCTAACTTGCCAATATTGGCAAAGATTTAGAAAACAATGTTTCAGTTAGTAGCGCATCCAGGTTACTTTCTTTTTGTCATTCAAAACCACCCGAAAACTCATTTGAACCCACTTTCGAGAAAATCGTGAATTTGTAAAAATTCAGTATTCTCAATTTTTCCAAGCTCGCCAATATGGGGATGATTTTAAAAAGCAATTTTCAGTTAGGTAGCGCATTCAGTTACTTACATTTGTCATTCAAACCTAGAAAACTCTTTTGGAAACCCACTTTCGCGAAAAATCGTGAATTTTTAATAATTCAGTATTCTCAACTTTTCCGTGCTCTAACTTTGCCCAAAATTTTTGACGATTTAAACAAGCAATGTTTCATTAGTAGCAGCATCCAGTTTACTTTCATTTTTTCATTCAAACCTCGAAAAATCATTTTGAACCCACTTTTCGAGAAAATCGTGAATTTGTAAAAATTCAGTATTCTCAACTTTTCAAAGCTCGCCAATATGGGGATGATTTTAAAAAGCAATCTTTCAGTTAGTAGCGCATTCAGTTTACTTACATTTGTCATTCAAACCTAGAAAACTCATATTGAACCCAATTTTCGAGAAAATCGTGAATTTGTAAAAATTTAGTATTCTCACTTTTCAAAGCTCGCCAATTATGGGATGATTTTAAAAAGCAATCTTTCAGTTAGTAGCGCATTCAGTTTACTTACATTTGTCATTCAAACCTAGAAAACTCTTTTGAACCCACTTTTCGCGAAAATCGTGAATTTTTAATAATTCAGTATTCTCAACTTTTCCGTGCTCTAACCCTTTGCCAATTTGTGACGATTTAAACAAGCAATGGTTTCAATTAGTAGCGCATCCGTTTTTCTTACATTTGTCCCTTCAAACCTAGAAAACTCATTTTGAACCCACTTTTCGAGAAAATCGTGAATTTGTAAAAATTCAGTATTCTCAACTTTTCGAAACTTGCCAATATTGGGACGATTTAAAAAAGCAATCTTTCAGTTAGTAGCACATCCAGTTTACATACATTTGTCATTCAAACCTAGAAAACTCATTTTGAACCCACTCTTCGAGAAAATCGTGAATTTGTAAAAATTCAGTATTCTCAACTTTTCGAAGCTCGCCAATATTGGGACGATTTAAAAAAGCAATTTTTTAGTTAGTAGCGCATCCAGTTTACTTACTTTTGTCATTTAAACCTAGAAAACTCATTTTGAAAACCCAAATTTTCGAGAAAATCGTAATTTGTAAAATTCAGTATTCTCAAATTTTCAAAATTCAGTTTTCTCAACTTTTCCCGTGCGCTAACTTTGCCAATATTGGGACGATTTAAAAAGGCAATGTTTAGTTAGTAGCCCAATCCAGTTTACTTACTTTTGTCATTCAAACCTAGAAAACTCATTTTGAACCCACCTTTTTTCGAGAAAATCGTGAATTTGTAAAAATTCAGTTTTTTATCAACTTTTCCGTGCTCTAACTTTGCCAATATTGGGACGGTTTAAAAAAATCAATGTTTCAGTTAGTAGCGCATCCAGTTTACTTACTTTTGTCATTCCAAACCTAGAAAACTCATTTTGAACCCAAATTTTCGAGAAAATCGTGATTTGTAAAAATTTAGTATTCTCAACTTTTCCGTGCTCTAACTTTGCCAATATTGGGACGATTTAAAAATGCAATGTTTCAGTTAGTAGCTCATTTAGTTTACCCTCATTTTTCATTCCCAAAACCTAGATACTTTATTATGAACCCACTTTTCGAGAAAATCGTGAATTTTTAAAAATTTAGTATTCTCAACTTTTCCGGTGCTCTAACTTTGCCAAATATTGGGGGCGATTTAAAAAAAGCAAATTTTCAGTTAGTAGCTCATTTAGTTTACCCTCATTTGTCATTCAAACCTAGAAAACTCATTTTGAACCCACTTTTCGAGAAAATCGTGAAATTTTTAAAAATTCAGTTTTCCTCAACTTTTCCGTGCTCTAACTTTGCCAATATTGGGACGATTTAAAAAGCAATGTTTTTAGTTAGTAGCGCATCCAGTTAACTTACTTTTGTCATTCAAACCCAGAAAACTCATTTTGAACCCACTTTTCGAGAAAATCGTGAATTTTTAAAAATTCAGTTTTCTCAACTTTTCCGTGCTCTAACTTTGCCAATATTGGGACGATTTAAAAAAAAACAATGTTCAGTTAGGGAGCGCATCCAGTTATTTACTTTGTCATTCCCAAACCCCAGAAAACTCATTTTGAACCCACTTTCGCGAAAATCGTGAATTTGTAAAAATTCAGTTTTCTCAATTTTTTCCGTGCTCTAACTTTGCCCAAAATTGGGACGATTTAAAAAAGCAATGTTTCAGTTAGTAGCGCATTCCAGTTACTTACAATTGTCATTCAAACCTAGAAAACTCATTTTGAACCCACTTTTCGAGAAAATCGGTGAATTTGTTTAAAAATTTGTTTTCTCAAATTTTCCGTGTTCTAACTTTTGCCAATATTGGGACACTTAAAAAAACAATGTTTCAGTTAGTAGCTCATTTAGTTTACCCTCATTTGTCATTCAAACCTAGAAAACTAATTTTGAACCCACTTTTCGAGAAAATCGTGAATTTGTAAAAATTCATTTTCTCAAATTTTCCGTGCTCTAACTTTTCCAAATTTGGGACGATTTAAAAAAACAAAGTTTCTTATAGCGCATTTGTTTTCTTACTTTTTCCATTCAAAAACCCAGAAAAAATCATTTTGAACCCACTTTTTGGAAAAACGTGAATTTTTAAAAATTCGTTTTCTCAACTTTTCGTGCTCCCAACTTTGCCCAAAATTGGGACATTTAAAAAAAGCCCTGTTTCATTATACGCATCCAGTTTTCTTATTTTGTTTTTCAAAAAAAAATAGAAAACTCATTTAAACCCCCCTTTTGAGAAAAATCGTGAATTTTAAAAAATTTTTGGATTCCAACTTTTTTCCCTGCCTAACTTTGCCAATATTGGGCATTTAAAAAAACAAAAGTTTCATTAGTAGCGCATCCAGTTTACTTACTTTTGCTTCGAACCCAAAAACTCCATTTTCAACCCCCTTTTTTGAGAAAAATGTGAATTTGTAAAAATTTGTTTTTTTAACTTTTTGTGCTCTAACTTTGCCAATATTGGCACGATTTAAAAAAGCAATGTTTCAGTTTTGTAGCGCATCCTTTTTCTTCTTTTGTCATTTAAAAACCCGAAAAATCTTTTGAACCCACTTTTCGAGAAAAACTGAATTTGTAAAAATTCAGTTTTTCTCAATTTCCGTTCTCTAACTTTGCCAATATTGGGACGATTTAAAAAAAACAATGTTTCAGTTAGTAGCGCATTTTGTTTTTTACTTTGCCATTCAAACCTAGAAAACTCATTTTTAACCCCCTTTTCAGAAAATCGTGAAATTTGTAAAAATTCAGTTTTCTCAAATTTCCGTGCTTTTAAATTTGAAAAAATTGGGACGATTTAAAATTACAATGTTCATTAGTAGCGCATCCAGTTTTTTTTCTTTTTGTCATTCAAAACCCAGAAAAACGCATTTTGAAAAACCCCCTTTTTGGGAAAAAAATCGTGAATTTGTAAAAAATTCAGTTTTTTTTTCCTTTCCGTGCTCTACTTTTCCAAATTTGGGGCGATTTAAAAAAACAAAAGTTTCAGTTTGTAGCTCATACAGTTTTTCATTTTGTCATTCAAAAATCAGAAAAATCATTTTGAACCCCCTTTTTAGAAAATCGTAAATTTTTAAAAAAAAAAGTATTCCAAATTTCCTGCTTAACTTTGCCAAAATTGGGACATTTTAAAAAAACAATGTTTTAGTTAGAGCGCTCCAGTTTTTTTACTTTTGTCATTAAACCCGAAAAATCATTTGAAACCCCTTTTCGAGAAAATCGTGAATTTGTAAAAAATTTAGTTTTCTAACTCTTCCGTTCTATAACTTTGAAAATTTGGGGCGATTTAAAAAAGCTTTTTTTAATG
>JANFPS010000376.1:0-17139 GCA_024703675.1 Drosophila nebulosa
TTCACTTACTTACTTTTGTCATTCAAACCCAGAAAACTCATTTTGAACCCACTTTTCGAGAAAATCGTGAATTTGTAAAAATTCAGTTTTCTCAACTTTTCCGTGCTCTAACTTTGCCAATATTGGGACGATTTAAAAAAGCAATGTTTCAGTTAGTAGCGCATCCAGTTTACTTACTTTGTCATTCAAACCTAGAAAACTCATTTTGAACCCACTTTTCGAGAAATCGTGAATTTGTAAAAATTCAGTATTCTCAACTTTTCCGTGCTCTAACTTTGCCAATATTGGGACGATTTAAAAAAGCAATGTTTCAGTTAGTAGCTCATCCAGTTACTTACTTTGTCATTCAAACCAGAAAACTCATTTTGAACCCACTTTTCGAGAAAATCGTGAATTTGTAAAAAATTCAGTTTCTCAACTTTTCCGTGCTCTAACTTTGCCAATATTGGGACGATTTAAAAAGCAATGTTTCAGTTAGTAGCGCATCCAGTTTACTTACATTTGTCATTCAAACCTAGAAAACTCATTTTGAACCCACTTTTCGAGAAAATCGTGAATTTGTAAAAATTCAGTTTTCTCAACTTTTCCGTGCTCTAACTTTGCCAATATTGGGACGATTTAAAAAAGCAATGTTCAGTTAGTAGCGCATCCAGTTTACTTACATTGTCATTCAAACCTAGAAAACTCATTTTGAACCCACTTTTCGAGAAAATCGTGAATTTGTAAAAATTCAGTATTCTCAACTTTTCCGTGCTCTAACTTTGCCAATATTGGGACGATTTAAAAAAAGCAATGTTTCAGTTAGTAGCGCATCCAGTTTACTTACTTTTGTCATTCAAACCCAGAAAACTCATTTGAACCCACTTTTCTTTCGAGAAAATCGTGAATTTGTAAAATTCAGTTTTCTCAACTTTTCCGTGCTCTAACTTTGCCAATATTGGGACGATTTAAAAAAGCAATGTTTCAGTTAGTAGCGCATCCAGTTTAAAAACCCAGAAAACTCATTTTGAACCCACTTTTCGAGAAAATCGTGAATTTGTAAAAATTCAGTTTTCTCAACTTTTCCGTGCTCTAACTTTGCCAATATTGGGACGATTTAAAAAAGCAATGTTTCAGTTAGTAGCTCATCCAGTTTACTTACTTTTGTCATTCAAACCAGAAGAAAACTCATTTTGAACCCACTTTTCGAGAAAATCGTGAATTTGTAAAAATTCAGTTTCTCAACTTTTCCGTGCTCTAACTTTGCCAATATTGGGACGATTTAAAAAAGCAATGTTTCAGTTAGTAGCTCATCCAGTTTACTTACATTTGTCATTCAAACCTAGAAAACTCATTTTGAACCCACTTTTCGAGAAAATCGTGAATTTGTAAAAATTCAGTTTTCTCAACTTTTCCGTGCTCTAACTTTGCCAATATTGGGACGATTTAAAAAAGCAATGTTTCAGTTAGTAGCTCATCCAGTTTACTTACTTTTGTCATTCAAACCTAGAAAACTCATTTTGAACCCACTTTTCGAGAAAATCGTGAATTTGTAAAAATTCAGTTTTCTCAACTTTTCCGTGCTCTAACTTTGCCAATATTGGGACGATTTAAAAAAGCAATGTTTCAGTTAGTAGCGCATCCAGTTTACTTACTTTTGTCATTCAAACCTAGAAAAACTCATTTTGAACCCACTTTTCGAGAAAATCGTGAATTTGTAAAAATTCAGTTTTCTCAACTTTTCCGTGCTCTAACTTTGCCAATATTGGGACGATTTAAAAAAGCAATGTTTCAGTTAGTAGCTCATCCAGTTTACTTACTTTTGTCATTCAAACCTAGAAAACTCATTTTGAACCCACTTTTCGAGAAAATCGTGAATTTGTAAAAATTCAGTTTTCTCAACTTTTCCGTGCTCTAACTTTGCCAATATTGGGACGATTTAAAAAAGCAATGTTTCAGTTAGTAGCGCATCCAGTTTACTTACTTTTGTCATTCAAACCTAGAAAACTCATTTTGAACCCACTTTTCGAGAAAATCGTGAATTTGTAAAAATTCAGTTTTCTCAACTTTTCCGTGCTCTAACTTTGCCAATATTGGGACGATTTAAAAAAGCAATGTTTCAGTTAGTAGCTCATCCAGTTTACTTACTTTGTCATTCAAACCTAGAAAACTCATTTTGAACCCACTTTTCGAGAAAATCGTGAATTTGTAAAAATTCAGTTTTCTCAACTTTTCCGTGCTCTAACTTTGCCAATATTGGGACGATTTAAAAAAGCAATGTTTCAGTTAGTAGCGCATCCAGTTTACTTACTTTTGTCATTCAAACCTAGAAAACTCATTTTGAACCCACTTTTCGAGAAAATCGTGAATTTGTAAAAATTCAGTTTTCTCAACTTTTCCGTGCTCTAACTTTGCCAATATTGGGACGATTTAAAAAAGCAATGTTTCAGTTAGTAGCGCATCCAGTTTACTTACTTTTGTCATTCAAACCTAGAAAACTCATTTTGAACCCACTTTTCGAGAAAATCGTGAATTTGTAAAAATTCAGTTTTCTCAACTTTTCCGTGCTCTAACTTTGCCAATATTGGGACGATTTAAAAAAGCAATGTTTCAGTTAGTAGCGCATCCAGTTTACTTACTTTTGTCATTCAAACCAGAAAACTCATTTTGAACCCACTTTTCGAGAAAATCGTGAATTTGTAAAAATTCAGTTTTCTCAACTTTTCCGTGCTCTAACTTTGCCAATATTGGGACGATTTAAAAAAGCAATGTTTCAGTTAGTAGCGCATCCAGTTTACTTACTTTTGTCATTCAAACCTAGAAAACTCATTTTGAACCCACTTTTCGAGAAAATCGTGAATTTGTAAAAATTCAGTATTCTCAACTTTTCCGTGCTCTAACTTTGCCAATATTGGGACGATTTAAAAAAGCAATGTTTCAGTTAGTAGCGCATCCAGTTTACTTACTTTGTCATTCAAACCTAGAAAACTCATTTTGAACCCACTTTTCGAGAAAATCGTGAATTTGTAAAAATTCAGTTTTCTCAACTTTTCCGTGCTCTAACTTTGCCAATATTGGGACGATTTAAAAAAGCAATGTTTCAGTAGTAGTAGCGCATCCAGTTTACTTACTTTTGTCATTCAAACCTAGAAAACTCATTTTGAACCCACTTTCGAGAAAATCGTGAATTTGTAAAAATTCAGTTTTCTCAACTTTTCCGTGCTCTAACTTTGCCAATATTGGGACGTTTTAAAAAAAGCAATGTTTCAGTTAGTAGCGCATCCAGTTTACTTACTTTTGTCATTCAAACCTAGAAAACTCATTTTGAACCCACTTTTCGAGAAAATCGTGAATTTGTAAAAATTCAGTTTTCTCAACTTTTCCGTGCTCTAACTTTGCCAATATTGGGACGATTTAAAAAAGCAATGTTTCAGTTAGTAAGTAGCGCATCCAGTTTACTTACTTTTGTCATTCAAACCTAGAAAACTCATTTTGAACCCACTTTTCGAGAAAATCGTGAATTTGTAAAAATTCAGTTTCTCAACTTTTCCGTGCTCTAACTTTGCCAATATTGGGACGATTTAAAAAAGCAATGTTTCAGTTAGTAGCGCATCCAGTTTACTTACTTTTGTCATTCAAACCTAGAAAACTCATTTTGAACCCTCTTTTCGAGAAAATCGTGAATTTGTAAAAAACTTTGCCAATATTGGGACGATTTAAAAAAGCAATGTTTCAGTTAGTAGCGCATCCAGTTTACTTACTTTTGTCATTCAAACCTAGAAAACTCATTTTGAACCCACTTTTCGAGAAAATCGTGAATTTGTAAAAATTCAGTTTTCTCAACTTTTCCGTGCTCTAACTTTGCCAATATTGGGACGATTTAAAAAAGCAATGTTTCAGTTAGTAGCTCATCCAGTTTACTTACTTTTGTCATTCAAACCTAGAAAACTCATTTTGAACCCACTTTTCGAGAAAATCGTGAATTTGTAAAAATTCAGTTTTCTCAACTTTTCCGTGCTCTAACTTTGCCAATATTGGGACGATTTAAAAAAGCAATGTTTCAGTTAGTAGCGCATCCAGTTTACTTACTTTTGTCATTCAAACCTAGAAAACTCATTTTGAACCCACTTTTCGAGAAAATCGTGAATTTGTAAAAATTCAGTTTTCTCAACTTTTCCGTGCTCTAACTTTGCCAATATTGGGACGATTTAAAAAAGCAATGTTTCAGTTAGTAGCGCATCCAGTTTACTTACTTTTGTCATTCAAACCTAGAAAACTCATTTTGAACCCACTTTTCGAGAAAATCGTGAATTTGTAAAAATTCAGTTTTCTCAACTTTTCCGTGCTCTAACTTTGCCAATATTGGGACGATTTAAAAAAGCAATGTTTCAGTTAGTAGCGCATCCAGTTTACTTACTTTTGTCATTCAAACCTAGAAAACTCATTTTGAACCCACTTTTCGAGAAAATCGTGAATTTGTAAAAATTCAGTTTTCTCAACTTTTCCGTGCTCTAACTTTGCCAATATTGGGACGATTTAAAAAAGCAATGTTTCAGTTAGTAGCGCATCCAGTTTACTTACTTTTGTCATTCAAACCTAGAAAACTCATTTTGAACCCACTTTTCGAGAAAATCGTGAATTTGTAAAAATTCAGTTTTCTCAACTTTTCCGTGCTCTAACTTTGCCAATATTGGGACGATTTAAAAAAGCAATGTTTCAGTTAGTAGCGCATCCAGTTTACTTACTTTTGTCATTCAAACCTAGAAAACTCATTTTGAACCCACTTTTCGAGAAAATCGTGAATTTGTAAAAATTCAGTATTCTCAACTTTTCCGTGCTCTAACTTTGCCAATATTGGGACGATTTAAAAAAGCAATGTTTCAGTTAGTAGCGCATCCAGTTTACTTACTTTTGTCATTCAAACCTAGAAAACTCATTTTGAACCCACTTTTCGAGAAAATCGTGAATTTGTAAAAATTCAGTTTTCTCAACTTTTCCGTGCTCTAACTTTGCCAATATTGGGACGATTTAAAAAAGCAATGTTTCAGTTAGTAGCGCATCCAGTTTACTTACTTTTGTCATTCAAACCTAGAAAACTCATTTTGAACCCACTTTTCGAGAAAATCGTGAATTTGTAAAAATTCAGTTTCTCAACTTTTCCGTGCTCTAACTTTGCCAATATTGGGACGATTTAAAAAAGCAATGTTTCAGTTAGTAGCGCATCCAGTTTACTTACTTTTGTCATTCAAACCTAGAAAACTCATTTTGAACCCACTTTTCGAGAAAATCGTGAATTTGTAAAAATTCAGTTTTCTCAACTTTTCCGTGCTCTAACTTTGCCAATATTGGGACGATTTAAAAAAGCAATGTTTCAGTTAGTAGCGCATCCAGTTTACTTACTTTTGTCATTCAAACCTAGAAAACTCATTTTGAACCCACTTTTCGAGAAAATCGTGAATTTGTAAAAATTCAGTTTTCTCAACTTTTCCGTGCTCTAACTTTGCCAATATTGGGACGATTTAAAAAAGCAATGTTTCAGTTAGTAGCGCATCCAGTTTACTTACTTTGTCATTCAAACCTAGAAAACTCATTTTGAACCCACTTTTCGAGAAAATCGTGAATTTGTAAAAATTCAGTTTCTCAACTTTTCCGTGCTCTAACTTTGCCAATATTGGGACGATTTAAAAAAGCAATGTTTCAGTTAGTAGCGCATCCAGTTTACTTACTTTTGTCATTCAAACCTAGAAAACTCATTTTGAACCCACTTTTCGAGAAAATCGTGAATTTGTAAAAATTCAGTTTTCTCAACTTTTCCGTGCTCTAACTTTGCCAATATTGGGACGATTTAAAAAAGCAATGTTTCAGTTAGTAGCGCATCCAGTTTACTTACTTTGTCATTCAAACCTAGAAAACTCATTTTGAACCCACTTTTCGAGAAAATCGTGAATTTGTAAAAATTCAGTTTTCTCAACTTTTCCGTGCTCTAACTTTGCCAATATTGGGACGATTTAAAAAAGCAATGTTTCAGTTAGTAGCGCATCCAGTTTACTTACTTTTGTCATTCAAACCTAGAAAACTCATTTTGAACCCACTTTTCGAGAAAATCGTGAATTTGTAAAAATTCAGTTTTCTCAACTTTTCCGTGCTCTAACTTTGCCAATATTGGGACGATTTAAAAAAGCAATGTTTCAGTTAGTAGCGCATCCAGTTTACTTACTTTTGTCATTCAAACCTAGAAAACTCATTTTGAACCCACTTTTCGAGAAAATCGTGAATTTGTAAAAATTCAGTTTTCTCAACTTTTCCGTGCTCTAACTTTGCCAATATTGGGACGATTTAAAAAAGCAATGTTTCAGTTAGTAGCGCATCCAGTTTACTTACTTTTGTCATTCAAACCTAGAAAACTCATTTTGAACCCACTTTTCGAGAAAATCGTGAATTTGTAAAAATTCAGTATTCTCAACTTTTCCGTGCTCTAACTTTGCCAATATTGGGACGATTTAAAAAAGCAATGTTTCAGTTAGTAGCGCATCCAGTTTACTTACTTTTGTCATTCAAACCTAGAAAACTCATTTTGAACCCACTTTTCGAGAAAATCGTGAATTTGTAAAAATTCAGTATTCTCAACTTTTCCGTGCTCTAACTTTGCCAATATTGGGACGATTTAAAAAAGCAATGTTTCAGTTAGTAGCGCATCCAGTTTACTTACTTTTGTCATTCAAACCTAGAAAACTCATTTTGAACCCACTTTTCGAGAAAATCGTGAATTTGTAAAAATTCAGTTTTCTCAACTTTTCCGTGCTCTAACTTTGCCAATATTGGGACGATTTAAAAAAGCAATGTTTCAGTTAGTAGCGCATCCAGTTTACTTACTTTTGTCATTCAAACCTAGAAAACTCATTTTGAACCCACTTTTCGAGAAAATCGTGAATTTGTAAAAATTCAGTTTTCTCAACTTTTCCGTGCTCTAACTTTGCCAATATTGGGACGATTTAAAAAAGCAATGTTTCAGTTAGTAGCGCATCCAGTTTACTTACTTTTGTCATTCAAACCTAGAAAACTCATTTTGAACCCACTTTTCGAGAAAATCGTGAATTTGTAAAAATTCAGTTTTCTCAACTTTTCCGTGCTCTAACTTTGCCAATATTGGGACGATTTAAAAAAGCAATGTTTCAGTTAGTAGCGCATCCAGTTTACTTACTTTTGTCATTCAAACCTAGAAAACTCATTTTGAACCCACTTTTCGAGAAAATCGTGAATTTGTAAAATTGCCAATATTGGGACGATTTAAAAAAGCAATGTTTCAGTAGTAGCTCATCCAGTTTACTTACATTTGTCATTCAAACCTAGAAAACTCATTTTGAACCCACTTTTCGAGAAAATCGTGAATTTGTAAAAATTCAGTTTCTCAACTTTTCCGTGCTCTAACTTTGCCAATATTGGGACGATTAAAAAAGCAATGTTTCAGTTAGTAGCGCATCCAGTTTACTTACTTTGTCATTCAAACCTAGAAAACTCATTTTGAACCCACTTTTCGAGAAAATCGTGAATTTGTAAAAATTCAGTTTTCTCAACTTTTCCGTGCTCTAACTTTGCAAATATTGGGACGATTTAAAAAAAGCAATGTTTCAGTAGTAGCGCATCCAGTTTACTTACTTTTGTCATTCAAACCCAGAAAACTCATTTTGAACCCACTTTTCGAGAAAATCGTGAATTTGTAAAAATTCAGTTTCTCAACTTTTCCGTGCTCTAACTTTGCCAATATTGGGACGATTTAAAAAAGCAATGTTTCAGTTAGTAGCTCATCCAGTTTACTACTTTTGTCATTCAAACCAGAAAAACATTTTGAACCCACTTTTCGAGGAAAATCGTGAATTTGTAAAAATTCAGTTTTCTCAATTTCCGTGCTCTAACTTTGCCAATATTGGGACGATTTAAAAAAGCAATGTTTCAGTTAGTAGCGCATCCAGTTTACTTACTTTGTCATTCAAACCTAGAAAACTCATTTTGAACCCACTTTTCGAGAAAATCGTGAATTTGTAAAAATTCAGTTTTCTCAACTTTTCCGTGCTCTAACTTTGCCAATATTGGGACGATTTAAAAAAGCAATGTTTCAGTTAGTAGCGCATCCAGTTTACTTACATTTGTCATTCAAACCTAGAAAACTCATTTTGAACCCACTTTTCGAGAAAATCGTGAATTTGTAAAAATTCAGTTTTCTCAACTTTTCCGTGCTCTAACTTTGCCAATATTGGGACGATTTAAAAAAGCAATGTTTCAGTTAGTAGCGCATCCAGTTTACTTACTTTTGTCATTCAAACCTAGAAAACTCATTTTGAACCCACTTTTCGAGAAAATCGTGAATTTGTAAAAATTCAGTTTTCTCAACTTTTCCGTGCTCTAACTTTGCCAATATTGGGACGATTTAAAAAGCAATGTTTCAGTTAGTAGCGCATCCAGTTTACTTACTTTTGTCATTCAAACCTAGAAAACTCATTTTGAACCCACTTTTCGAGAAAATCGTGAATTTGTAAAAATTCAGTTTTCTCAACTTTTCCGTGCTCTAACTTTGCCAATATTGGGACGATTTAAAAAGCAATGTTTCAGTTAGTATCGCGTCATCCAGTTTTTGACCTTACATTTGTCCATTCAAACCCAGGGACGATTTAAAAAAGCAATGTTTCAGTTAGTAGCGCATCCAGTTTACTTACTTTTGTCATTCAAACCTAGAAAACTCATTTTGAACCCACTTTTCGAGAAAATCGTGAATTTGTAAAAATTCAGTATTCTCAACTTTTCCGTGCTCTAACTTTGCCAATATTGGGACGATTTAAAAAAGCAATGTTTCAGTTAGTAGCGCATCCAGTTTACTTACTTTTGTCATTCAAACCTAGAAAACTCATTTTGAACCCACTTTTCGAGAAAATCGTGAATTTGTA
Organism: Drosophila nebulosa; assembly: GCA_024703675.1. Taxonomy (NCBI): domain Eukaryota; kingdom Metazoa; phylum Arthropoda; class Insecta; order Diptera; family Drosophilidae; genus Drosophila; species Drosophila nebulosa. The sequence continues at coordinate 8,919 of JANFPS010000376.1, forward strand.
AAAATTCAGTTTTCTCAACTTTTCCGTGCTCTAACTTTGCCAATATTGGGACGATTTAAAAAAGCAATGTTTCAGTTAGTAGCGCATCCAGTTTACTTACTTTTGTCATTCAAACCTAGAAAACTCATTTTGAACCCACTTTTCGAGAAAATCGTGAATTTGTAAAAATTCAGTATTCTCAACTTTTCCGTGCTCTAACTTTGCCAATATTGGGACGATTTAAAAAAGCAATGTTTCAGTTAGTAGCTCATCCAGTTTACTTACTTTTGTCATTCAAACCTAGAAAACTCATTTTGAACCCACTTTTCGAGAAAATCGTGAATTTGTAAAAATTCAGTTTTCTCAACTTTTCCGTGCTCTAACTTTGCCAATATTGGGACGATTTAAAAAGCAATGTTTCAGTTAGTAGCGCATCCAGTTTACTTACTTTTGTCATTCAAACCTGAAAAACTCATTTTGAACCCACTTTTCGAGAAAATCGTGAATTTGTAAAAATTCAGTATTCTCAACTTTTCCGTGCTCTAACTTTGCCAATATTGGGACGATTTAAAAAAGCAATGTTTCAGTTAGTAGCGCATCCAGTTTACTTACTTTTGTCATTCAAACCTAGAAAACTCATTTTGAACCCACTTTTCGAGAAAATCGTGAATTTGTAAAAATTCAGTTTTCTCAACTTTTCCGTGCTCTAACTTTGCCAATATTGGGACGATTTAAAAAGCAATGTTTCAGTTAGTAGCTCATCCAGTTTACTTACTTTTGTCATTCAAACCTAGAAAACTCATTTTGAACCCACTTTTCGAGAAAATCGTGAATTTGTAAAAATTCAGTTTTCTCAACTTTTCCGTGCTCTAACTTTGCCAATATTGGGACGATTTAAAAAGCAATGTTTCAGTTAGTAGCGCATCCAGTTTACTTACTTTTGTCATTCAAACCCAGAAAACTCATTTTGAACCCACTTTTCGAGAAAATCGTGAATTTGTAAAAATTCAGTTTTCTCAACTTTTCCGTGCTCTAACTTTGCCAATATTGGGACGATTTAAAAAAACAATGTTTCAGTTAGTAGTTTACTTACTTTTGTCATTCAAACCCAGAAAACTCATTTTGAACCCACTTTTCGAGAAAATCGTGAATTTGTAAAATTCAGTTTTCTCAACTTTTCCGTGCTCTAACTTTGCCAATATTGGGACGATTTAAAAAAGCAATGTTTCAGTTAGTAGCGCATCCAGTTTACTTACTTTGTCATTCAAACCTAGAAAACTCATTTTGAACCCACTTTTCGAGAAAATCGTGAATTTTACAAATTCACGATTTTCTCGAAAAGTGGGTTCAAAATGAGTTTTTCTAGGTTTGAATGACAAAAGTAAGTAAACTGGATGCGCTACTAACTGAAACATTGCTTTTTTAAATCGTCCCAATATTGGCAAAGTTAGAGCACGGAAAAGTTGAGAATACTGAATTTTTACAAATTCACGATTTTCTCGAAAAGTGGGTTCAAAATGAGTTTTCTAGGTTTGAATGACAAAGTAAGTAAACTGGATGCGCTACTAACTGAAACATTGCTTTTTTAAATCGTCCCAATATTGGCAAAGTTAGAGCACGGAAAAGTTGAGAAAACTGAATTTTTACAAATTCACGATTTTCTCGAAAAGTGGGTTCAAAATGAGTTTTCTAGGTTTGAATGACAAAAGTAAGTAAACTGGATGCGCTACTAACTGAAACATTGCTTTTTTAAATCGTCCCAATATTGGCAAAGTTAGAGCACGGAAAAGTTGAGAAAACTGAATTTTTACAAATTCACGATTTTCTCGAAAAGTGGGTTCAAAATGAGTTTTCTAGGTTTGAATGACAAATGTAAGTAAACTGGATGCGCTACTAACTGAAACATTGCTTTTTTAAATCGTCCCAATATTGGCAAAGTTAGAGCACGGAAAAGTTGAGAATACTGAATTTTTACAAATTCACGATTTTCTCGAAAAGTGGGTTCAAAATGAGTTTTCTAGGTTTGAATGACAAATGTAAGTAAACTGGATGCGCTACTAACTGAAACATTGCTTTTTTAAATCGTCCCAATATTGGCAAAGTTAGAGCACGGAAAAGTTGAGAATACTGAATTTTTACAAATTCACGATTTTCTCGAAAAGTGGGTTCAAAATGAGTTTCTAGGTTTGAATGACAAAAGTAAGTAAACTGGATGCGCTACTAACTGAAACATTGCTTTTTTAAATCGTCCCAATATTGGCAAAGTTAGAGCACGGAAAAGTTGAGAAACTGAATTTTTACAAATTCACGATTTTCTCGAAAAGTGGGTTCAAAATGAGTTTTCTAGGTTTGAATGACAAAAGTAAGTAAACTGGATGCGCTACTAACTGAAACATTGCTTTTTTAAATCGTCCCAATATTGGCAAAGTTAGAGCACGGAAAAGTTGAGAATACTGAATTTTTACAAATTCACGATTTTCTCGAAAAGTGGGTTCAAAATGAGTTTTCTAGGTTTGAATGACAAAAGTAAGTAAACTGGATGCGCTACTAACTGAAACATTGCTTTTTTAAATCGTCCCAATATTGGCAAAGTTAGAGCACGGAAAAGTTGAGAAAACTGAATTTTTACAAATTCACGATTTTCTCGAAAAGTGGGTTCAAAATGAGTTTTCTGGTTTGAATGACAAAAGTAAGTAAACTGGATGCGCTACTAACTGAAACATTGCTTTTTTAAATCGTCCCAATATTGGCAAAGTTAGAGCACGGAAAAGTTGAGAAAACTGAATTTTTACAAATTCACGATTTTCTCGAAAAGTGGGTTCAAATGAGTTTTCTAGGTTTGAATGACAAATGTAAGTACTGGATGAGCTACTAACTGAAACATTGCTTTTTTAATCGTCTTTGAATGACAAATGTAAGTAACTGATGCGCTACTAACTGAAACATTGCTTTTTTAAATCGTCCCAATATTGGCAAAGTTAGAGCACGGAAAAGTTGAGAAAACTGAATTTTTACAAATTCACGATTTTCTCGAAAGTGGGTTCAAAATGAGTTTTCTAGGTTTGAATGACAAAAGTAAGTAAACTGGATGCGCTACTAACTGAAACATTGCTTTTTTAAATCGTCCCAATATTGGCAAAGTTAGAGCACGGAAAAGTTGAGAAAACTGAATTTTTACAAATTCACGATTTTCTCGAAAAGTGGGTTCAAAATGAGTTTTCTAGGTTTGAATGACAAAAGTAAGTAAACTGGATGCGCTACTAACTGAAACATTGCTTTTTTAAATCGTCCCAATATTGGCAAAGTTAGAGCACGGAAAAGTTGAGAAAACTGAATTTTTACAAATTCACGATTTTCTCGAAAAGTGGGTTCAAAATGAGTTTTCTAGGTTTGAATGACAAAGTAAGTAAACTGGATGCGCTACTAACTGAAACATTGCTTTTTTAAATCGTCCCAATATTGGCAAAGTTAGAGCACGGAAAAGTTGAAAACTGAATTTTTACAAATTCACGATTTTCTCGAAAAGTGGGTTCAAAATGAGTTTTCTAGGTTTGAATGACAAAAGTAAGTAAACTGGATGCGCTACTAACTGAAACATTGCTTTTTTAAATCGTCCCAATATTGGCAAAGTTAGAGCACGGAAAAGTTGAGAAAACTGAATTTTTACAAATTCACGATTTTCTCGAAAAGTGGGTTCAAAATGAGTTTTCTAGGTTTGAATGACAAAAGTAAGTAAACTGGATGCGCTACTAACTGAAACATTGCTTTTTTAAATCGTCCCAATATTGGCAAAGTTAGAGCACGGAAAAGTTGAGAAAACTGAATTTTTACAAATTCACGATTTTCTCGAAAAGTGGGTTCAAAATGAGTTTTCTGGGTTTGAATGACAAAAGTAAGTAAACTGGATGCGCTACTAACTGAAACATTGCTTTTTTAAATCGTCCCAATATTGGCAAAGTTAGAGCACGAAAAGTTGAGAAACTGAATTTTTACAAATTCACGATTTTCTCGAAAAGTGGGTTCAAAATGAGTTTTCTAGGTTTGAATGACAAAGTAAGTAAACTGGATGCGCTACTAACTGAAACATTGCTTTTTTAAATCGTCCCAATATTGGCAAAGTTAGAGCACGGAAAAGTTGAGAAACTGAATTTTTACAAATTCACGATTTTCTCGAAAAGTGGGTTCAAAATGAGTTTTCTAGGTTTGAATGACAAAAGTAAGTAAACTGGATGCGCTACTAACTGAAACATTGCTTTTTTAAATCGTCCCAATATTGGCAAAGTTAGAGCACGGAAAAGTTGAGAAAACTGAATTTTTACAAATTCACGATTTTCTCGAAAAGTGGGTTCAAAATGAGTTTTCTGGGTTTGAATGACAAAAGTAAGTAAACTGGATGCGCTACTAACTGAAACATTGCTTTTTTAAATCGTCCCAATATTGGCAAAGTTAGAGCACGGAAAAGTTGAGAAAACTGAATTTTTACAAATTCACGATTTTCTCGAAAAGTGGGTTCAAAATGAGTTTTCTAGGTTTGAATGACAAATGTAAGTAAACTGGATGCGCTACTAACTGAAACATTGCTTTTTTAAATCGTCCCAATATTGGCACTTTTTACAAATTCACGATTTTCTCGAAAAGTGGGTTCAAAATGAGTTTTCTAGGTTTGAATGACAAAAGTAAGTAAACTGGATGCGCTACTAACTGAAACATTGCTTTTTTAAATCGTCCCAATATTGGCAAAGTTAGAGCACGGAAAAGTTGAGAAAACTGAATTTTTACAAATTCACGATTTTCTCGAAAAGTGGGTTCAAAATGAGTTTTCTGGGTTTGAATGACAAAAGTAAGTAAACTGGATGCACTACTAACTGAAACATTGCTTTTTTAAATCGTCCCAATATTGGCAAAGTTAGAGCACGGAAAAGTTGAGAAAACTGAATTTTTACAAATTCACGATTTTCTCGAAAAGTGGGTTCAAAATGAGTTTTCTGGGTTTGAATGACAAAAGTAAGTAAACTGGATGCGCTACTAACTGAAACATTGCTTTTTTAAATCGTCCCAATATTGGCAAAGTTAGAGCACGGAAAAGTTGAGAAAACTGAATTTTTACAAATTCACGATTTTCTCGAAAAGTGGGTTCAAAATAGTTTTTCTAGGTTTGAATGACAAAAGTAAGTAAACTGGATGCGCTACTAACTGAAACATTGCTTTTTTAAATCGTCCCAATATTGGCAAAGTTAGAGCACGGAAAAGTTGAGAATACTGAATTTTTACAAATTCACGATTTTCTCGAAAAGTGGGTTCAAAATGAGTTTTCTAGGTTTGAATGACAAAGTAAGTAAACTGGATGCGCTACTAACTGAAACATTGCTTTTTTAAATCGTCCAATATTGGCAAAGTTAGAGCACGGAAAAGTTGAGAAAACTGAATTTTTACAAATTCACGATTTTCTCGAAAAGTGGGTTCAAAATGAGTTTTCTAGGTTTGAATGACAAAAGTAAGTAAACTGGATGCGCTACTAACTGAAACATTGCTTTTTTAAATCGTCCCAATATTGGCAAAGTTAGAGCACGGAAAAGTTGAGAAAACTGAATTTTTACAAATTCACGATTTTCTCGAAAAGTGGGTTCAAAATGAGTTTTCTAGGTTTGAATGACAAAAGTAAGTAAACTGGATGCGCTACTAACTGAAACATTGCTTTTTTAAATCGTCCAATATTGGCAAAGTTAGAGCACGGAAAAGTTGAGAAAACTGAATTTTTACAAATTCACGATTTTCTCGAAAAGTGGGTTCAAAATGAGTTTTCTAGGTTTGAATGACAAATAAGTAAACTGGATGCGCTACTAACTGAAACATTGCTTTTTTAAATCGTCCAATATTGGCAAAGTTAGAGCACGGAAAAGTTGAGAAACTGAATTTTTACAAATTCACGATTTTCTCGAAAAGTGGGTTCAAAATGAGTTTTCTAGGTTTGAATGACAAAAGTAAGTAAACTGGATGCGCTACTAACTGAAACATTGCTTTTTTAAATCGTCCCAATATTGGCAAAGTTAGAGCACGGAAAAGTTGAGAAAACTGAATTTTTACAAATTCACGATTTTCTCGAAAAGTGGGTTCAAAATGAGTTTTCTAGGTTTGAATGACAAAGTAAGTAAACTGGATGCGCTACTAACTGAAACATTGCTTTTTTAAATCGTCCCAATATTGGCAAAGTTAGAGCACGGAAAAGTTGAGAATACTGAATTTTTACAAATTCACGATTTTCTCGAAAAGTGGGTTCAAAATGAGTTTTCTAGGTTTGAATGACAAAGTAAGTAAACTGGATGCGCTACTAACTGAAACATTGCTTTTTTAAATCGTCCCAATATTGGCAAAGTTAGAGCACGGAAAAGTTGAAAAACTGAATTTTTACAAATTCACGATTTTCTCGAAAAGTGGGTTCAAAATGAGTTTTCTAGGTTTGAATGACAAAAGTAAGTAAACTGGATGCGCTACTAACTGAAACATTGCTTTTTTAAATCGTCCCAATATTGGCAAAGTTAGAGCACGGAAAAGTTGAGAAACTGAATTTTTACAAATTCACGATTTTCTCGAAAAGTGGGTTCAAAATGAGTTTTCTAGGTTTGAATGACAAATGTAAGTAAACTGGATGAGCTACTAACTGAAACATTGCTTTTTTAAATCGTCCCAATATTGGCAAAGTTAGAGCACGGAAAAGTTGAGAAAACTGAATTTTTACAAATTCACGATTTTCTCGAAAAGTGGGTTCAAAATGAGTTTTCTAGGTTTGAATGACAAATGTAAGTAAACTGGATGCGCTACTAACTGAAACATTGCTTTTTTAAATCGTCCCAATATTGGCAAAGTTAGAGCACGGAAAAGTTGAGAAAACTGAATTTTTACAAATTCACGATTTTCTCGAAAAGTGGGTTCAAAATGAGTTTTCTGGGTTTGAATGACAAAGTAAGTAAACTGGATGCGCTACTAACTGAAACATTGCTTTTTTAAATCGTCCCAATATTGGCAAAGTTAGAGCACGGAAAAGTTGAGAAAACTGAATTTTTACAAATTCACGATTTTCTCGAAAAGTGGGTTCAAAATGAGTTTTCTGGGTTTGAATGACAAAAGTAAGTAAACTGGATGCGCTACTAACTGAAACATTGCTTTTTTAAATCGTCCCAATATTGGCAAAGTTAGAGCACGGAAAAGTTGAGAAAACTGAATTTTTACAAATTCACGATTTTCTCGAAAAGTGGGTTCAAAATGAGTTTTCTGGGTTTGAATGACAAAAGTAAGTAAACTGGATGCGCTACTAACTGAAACATTGCTTTTTTAAATCGTCCCAATATTGGCAAAGTTAGAGCACGGAAAAGTTGAGAAAACTGAATTTTTACAAATTCACGATTTTCTCGAAAAGTGGGTTCAAAATGAGTTTTCTAGGTTTGAATGACAAAGTAAGTAAACTGGATGCGCTACTAACTGAAACATTGCTTTTTTAAATCGTCCCAATATTGGCAAAGTTAGAGCACGGAAAAGTTAGAAAACTGAATTTTTACAAATTCACGATTTTCTCGAAAAGTGGGTTCAAAATGAGTTTTCTGGGTTTGAATGACAAAAGTAAGTAAACTGGATGCGCTACTAACTGAAACATTGCTTTTTTAAATCGTCCCAATATTGGCAAAGTTAGAGCACGGAAAAGTTGAGAAACTGAATTTTTACAAATTCACGATTTTCTCGAAAAGTGGGTTCAAAATGAGTTTTCTAGGTTTGAATGACAAAGTAAGTAAACTGGATGAGCTACTAACTGAAACATTGCTTTTTTAAATCGTCCCAATATTGGCAAAGTTAGAGCACGGAAAAGTTGAAAAACTGAATTTTTACAAATTCACGATTTTCTCGAAAAGTGGGTTCAAAATGAGTTTTCTAGTTTGAATGACAAAAGTAAGTAAACTGGATGCGCTACTAACTGAAACATTGCTTTTTTAAATCGTCCCAATATTGGCAAAGTTAGAGCACGGAAAAGTTGAGAAAACTGAATTTTTACAAATTCACGATTTTCTCGAAAAGTGGGTTCAAAATGAGTTTTCTAGGTTTGAATGACAAATGTAAGTAAACTGGATGAGCTACTAACTGAAACATTGCTTTTTTAAATCGTCCCAATATTGGCAAAGTTAGAGCACGGAAATTGAGAATACTGAATTTTTACAAATTCACGATTTTCTCGAAAAGTGGGTTCAAATGGGTT
>JANFPS010000377.1:0-17124 GCA_024703675.1 Drosophila nebulosa
TTTTTAACCCACTTTTCAAAAAAAAACGTAATTTTAAAAACTTTCAATCTCAGCTTTTCCTGCTATAAAATTGCCAATATTGCGATGATGACAAAAAGCAAAGTATTGGTAATAGCTCATCTAGTATCACCTTTCGTTGTCATTCAAACCTAAAAAACTCATTTTGAACCCATTTTTCGAAAAATCGTGAATTTGTAAAAATTGAGTAATCTCAGCTTTTGCATGTTATGACATTGTCAGCATTGGGACGATCACAAAAAGCAATGTATTAGTAAGTAGCTCATCTAGTTCACTTTCGTTTGTCATTCAAACCTGGAAAACTCATTTTGAACCCATTTTTCGAGAAAATTGTGAATTTGTAAAAATTTACTAATCCGGCGAACTTTCGATTTCGACACAATTTTAACTTTTTCGTGCTCTAACATTGCCAATATTGCGATGATGACAAAAAGCAATTTATCAGTTAGCAGCTCATCCAGTTTACCCATATTTGTCATTCAAACATAAAAAACTCATTTGGAACCCACTTTTCGAGAAAATCGTGAATTTGCAATACTGGGTAATCTCTGTTTTCCATGCTATAACATTGCCAATATTGGGACGATCACAAAAGCAATGTATCAGTTAGTAGCTCATCTAGTTCACTTTCGTTTGTCATTTAAACCTAGAAACTCATTTTGTACCCATTTTTCGAGAAAATCGTGAAGTTGTAAAAATTGAGTAATCTCAGCTTTTCCATGCTATGACATTGTCAACATTGGGACGATCACAAAAAGCATGTATTATAAGTAGCTCATCTAGTTCACTTCGTTTGTCATTCAAACCTGGAAAACTCATTTTGAACCCATTTTTCGAGAAAATCGTGAAGTTGTAAAAATTGACTAATCCGGCGAACTTTCGATTCCGACACAATCTTAACTTTTTCGTGCTGTAACATTGCCAATATTGCGATGATGATAAAAGGCAATTTATTAGTTAGCAGCTCAACCAGTTTACTTTCATTTGTCATTCAAACCTAGAAAACTCGTTTGGAACCCACTTTTCGAGAAAATCGTGAATTTGTAAAAAAATTGAGTAATCTCAGCTTTTCCATGCTATAACGTTGCCAATATTGGGACGATCACAAAAAGCAATGTATCAGTTAGTAGCTCATCTAATTCACTTTCGTTTGTCATTCAAACGTAAAAAACTCATTTTGAACACATTTTTCGAGACAATCGCGAATTTATAAAAATTTACTAACTTGGCGAACTTAAGATCGATTCCGACACAATCTTAACTTTTCCGTGCTCTAACATTGCCAATATTGCGATGATGACAAAAAGCAATTTATCAGTTAGCAGCTCATCCAGTTTACCTTTATTTGTCATTCAAACATAGAAAACTCATTTGGAACCCACTTTTCGAGAAAATCGTGAATTTGCAATAACTGGGTAATCTCTGTTTTCCATGCTATAACATTGCCAATATTGGGACGATCACAAAAAGCAATGTATCAGTTAGTAGCTCATCTAGTTCACTTTCGTTTGTCATTCAAACGTAGAAAACTCAATTTGAACACATTTTTCGAGAAAATCGCGAATTTGTAAAAATTTACTAACTTGGCGAACTTAAGATCGATTCCGACACAATCTTAACTTTTCCGTGCTCTAACATTGCCAATATTGCGATGATGACAAAAAGCAATTTATCAGTTAGCAGCTCATCCAGTTTACCTCTATTTGTCATTTAAGCCTAAAAAACTCATTTTGAACCCACTTTTCGAGAAAATCGTGAATCTGTAAAAATTGGGTAATCTCAGCTTTTCCATGCTATAACATTGCCAATATTGGAACGATCACAAAAGCAATGTATCAGTAAGTAGCTCATCTAGTTCACTTTCGTTTGTCATTTAAGCCTAGAAAACTCATTTTCAACCCATTTTTCGAGAAAATCGTAAATTTGTAAATATTTACTAATCTGGCGAACTTAAGATCAATACCGACACAATCTTAACTTTTCCGTGCTCTAACATTGCCAATATTGCGATGATGACAACAATCAATTTATCAGTTAGCAGCTCATCCAGTTTACCTCTATTTGTCATTCAAACCTAGAAAACTCATTTTGAACCCATTTTTTGAGATAATCGTGAATTTGTAATAATTGAGTAATCTCAGCTTTTCCATGCTATAACATTGCCAATATTGGGACGATCACAAAAAGCAATGTATCAGTAAGTAGCTCATCTAGTTCACTTTCGTTTGTCATTCAAACCTAAAAAACTCATTTGGAACCCACTTTTCGAGAATATCATTAATTTGTAAAATTTGAATAATATCAGCTTTTCCATGCTATAACATTGCCAACATTGGGACGATCACAAAAAGCAATGTATTAGTAAGTAGCTCATCTAGTTCACTTTCGTTTGTCATTCAAACCAGGAAAACTCATTTTGAACCCATTTTTCGAGAAAATCGTGAAGTTGTAAAAATTGACTAATCCGGCGAACTTTCGATTCCGACACAATCTTAACTTTTCCGTGCTCTAACATTGCTAATATTGCGATGATGACAAAAATCAAATTATCAGTTAGCATCTCATCCAGTTTACCTTTATTTGTCATTCAAACCCAGAAAACTCTTTTGGAACCCACTTTTCGAAAAAATCGTGAATTTTTAAAAATTGGGTAATCTCAGCTTTTCCATGCTATAACATTGCCAATATTGGGACGATCACAAAAAGCAATGTATCAGTTAGTAGCTCATCTAGTTCACTTTCGTTTGTCATTCAAACCTGAAAAACTCATATTGAACCCACTTTTCGAGAAAATCGTGAATTTGTAAAAATTGAACAATCCGGCGATTTTTCGATTCCGACACAATCCTAACTTTTTCGTGCTCTAACATTGCCAATATTGCGATGATGACAAAAAGCATTTATCAGTTAGCAGCTCATCCAGTTTACCCATATTTGTCATTCAAACATAGAAAACTCATTTGGAACCCACTTTTCGAGAAATCGTGAATTTGCAATAACAGGGTAATCTCTGTTTTCCATGCTATAACATTGCCATATTGGGACGATCACAAAAAGCAATGTATCAGTTAGTAGCTCATCTAGTTCACTTTCGTTTGTCATTCAAACCTAGAAAACTCATTTTGTACCCATTTTTCGAGAAAATCGTGAAGTTGTAAAAATTGAGTAATCTCAGCTTTTCCATGCTATGACATTGTCAACATTGGGACGATCACAAAAAGCAATGTATTAGTAAGTAGCTCATCTAGTTCACTTTCGTTTGTCATTTTTTTTGAGAAAATCGTGAAGTTGTAAAATTGACTAATCCGGCGAACTTTCGATTCCGACACAATCTTAACTATTTCGTGCTGTAACATTGCCAATATTGCGATGATGACAAAAGCATTTATCAGTTAGCAGCTCATCCAGTTTACCTTTATTTTGTCATTCAAACATAGAAAACTCATTTGGAACCCCACTTTTCGAGAAAATCGTGAATTTTGCAATAACTGGGTAATCTCTGTTTTCCATGCTATAACATTGCCAATATTGGGACGATCACAAAAAGCAATGTATCAGTTAGTGGCTCATTTAGTTCACTTTTTTTTGTCATTCAAACGTAGAAAACTCATTTTGAACACATTTTTCGAGAAAATCGCGAATTTGTAAAAATTTACTAATCTGGCGAACTTAAGATAGATTCCGACACAATCTCAACTGTTCCGTGCTCTAACATTGCCAATATTGCGATGATGACAAAAAGCAATTTATCATTTAGCAGCTCATCCAGTTTACCTTTATTTGTCATTCAAACCTGGAAAACTCATTTTGAACCCATTTTTCGAGAAAATCGTGAATTTGTAAAAATTTACTAATCCGGCGAACTTTCGATTCCGACACAATCTTAACTTTTCCGTGCTCTAACATTGCTAATATTGCGATGATGACAAAATCAAATTATCAGTTAGCATCTCATCCAGTTTACCTTTATTTGTCATTCAAACCCAGAAAACTTATTTGGAACCCACTTTTCGAAAAAATCGTGAATCTGTAAAAATTGGGTTTATCTCAGCTTTTCCATGCTATAACGTTGACAATATTGGGACGATCACAATAAGCAATGTATCAGTAATAAGCTCATCTAGTTCACTTTCGTTTGTCATTCAAACGTAGAAAACTCATTTTGAACACATTTTTCGAGAAAATCGCGAATTTGTAAAAATTTACTAATCTGACGAACCTAAGATCGATACCGACACAATCTCAACTGTTCCGTGCTCTAACATTGCCAATATTGCGATGATGATAAAAAGCAATTTATCAGTTAGCAGCTCATTCAGTTTACCTTTATTTGTCATTCAAACCTAGAAAACTCATTTGGAACCCACTTTTCGAGAAAATCGTGAATTTGTAATAACTGGGTAATCTCTGTTTTCAATGCTATAACATTGACAATATTGGGACGATCACAAAAAGCAATATATTAGTAAGTAGCTCATCTAGTTCACTTTCGTTTGTCATTCAAACCTAGAAAACTCATTTGGAACCCACTTTTCAAGAAAATCGTGAATTTGTAAAAATTGGGTAATCTCAGCTTTTCCATGCTATAACATTGCCAATATTGGGACGATCACAAAAGGCAATGTATCAGTAAGCTCATCTAGTTCACTTTCGTTTGTCATTCAAACCTTGATAACTCATTTTGAACCCACTTTTCGAGAAAATCGTGAATTTGTAAAAATTGAGTAATCTCAGCTTTTCCATGCTATGACATTGTCAGCATTGGGACGATCACAAAAAGCAATGTATTAGTAAGTAGCTCATCTAGTTCACTTTCGTTTGTCATTCAAACCTAGAAAACTCATTTTGAACCCATTTTCGAGAAAATCGTGAATTTGTAAAAATTGAGTAATCTCAGCTTTTCCATGCTATATTGCCAATATTGGGACGATCACAAAAAGCAATGTATCAGTTTGTAGCTCATCTAGTTCACTTTTGTTTGTCATGTAAACCTAGAAAACTCATTTTGAACCCATTTTTCGAGAAAATCGTGAATTTGTAAAAATTGACTAATCCGGCCAACTTTCGATTCCGACACAATCTTAATTTTTCCGTGCTCTAACATTGCCAATATTGCGATGATGACAAAAATCAAATTATCAGTTAGCAGCTCATCCAGTTTACCTTTATTTGTCATTCAAACCCAGAAAACTTATTTGGAACCCACTTTTCGAAAAAATCGTGAATCTGTAAAAATTGGGTAATCTCAACTTTTCCATGCTATAACATTGCCAATATTGGGACGATCACAAAAAGCAATGTATCAGTTAGTAGCTCATCTAGTGCACTTTCGTTTCATTCAAACCAGGAAAATCATTTGAACCCATTTTTCGGAAAATCGTGAGTTGTAAAAACTGACTTATCCGGCGACTTTCGTTCCGAACAAACTTTAAATTTTCCGTGCTCTACATTGCTAATATTGCGAGATGCAAAAATCAATTTTCATTAGCATCTCATCCAGTTTACCTTTTTTGTCATTCAAAACCCCCAAAAAAATTTTGGGAAACCCCCTTTTCGAAAAAATCGTGAATTTTTTTTTTTTTAAAAATTTGGGGAATCTCGCTTTTCCATGCTATAACATGCCAATATTGGGGCGATCACAAAAAACAATGTATCGTTTTGAGCTCATCTATTCACTTTTGTTTCATTCAAACCTGAAAACTCATTTTGTACCCATTTTTCGAGAAAATCGTGAAGTTTTAAAAATTGGTAATTCACTTTTTCCCTCTATGACTTGCAAAAATTGGAGATACAAAAGCATGTATTTTAAACTCTCTATTCCTTTCGTTTGTCATTCAAACCTGGAAAACTCATTTTTGAACCCGTTTTTTGGAAATCGGAAGTTGTAAAAAATTTACTAATCCGGGGAACTTTCATTCCCACACAATCTTAACTTTTTTCGTGCTGTAACATTGCCCAATATTGCGATGATGAAAAAAGCAATTTATCGTTGCAGCTCAACCCGTTTTCTTTCATTTTTCATTTAAAACCCAGAAAAATCGTTTGGGAAACCCCCTTTTTGAAAAATCGTGAAATTTTTAAAAAATTTAGTAATCTCAGCTTTTTCCCTGCTTAACGTTCCAAAATTGGGACATCACAAAAACAATGTATCAGTTAGTAGCTCACAATTCAATTCTTTGTCATTTAAAAAGTAAAAAACTCATTTTTTAACAATTTTTTTGGACAATCGGAAATTTTTAAAAATTTACTAATTTGGCAAATTAGATCATTCCGACACAATCTTAAAATTTTCCGTGCTCTAACTTGCCAATATTGCGATATGACAAAAAACAATTTTTTCAGTTAGCAGCTCTCCAGTTTACCTTTATTTTTTCATTCAAACGTAAAAACTCTTTGGAACTTACTTTTCGGAAAACGTGAATTTGGGAATAACTGGGGTTTAAACTCGTTTTCCATGCTATAAATTCCATATTTGGGACGACACAAAAAGCAATGTTCGTTAGTAGCTCATCTAGTTCACTTTCGTTTTTCTTCAAACTAAAAACTCATTTTGAACACATTTTTTGAGAAAAACGCGAAATTTTTAAAAAGTCTAATCTGGCGAACTTTAAAATCGATGCCGACACAATCTCCCCCTGTTCCGTCTCTAACATTGCAAATTTGCGATGATGACAAAAAAACAATTTATAGTTAACTCATCCAGTTTACCTTTATTTTTCTTTAAACTAGAAACCATTTGAACCCCTTTCGAGAAAAACTGAATCTTTTTCAAAGCATATTATTGACAAAATTGGGCGATCACAAAAAGCAATGTATCAGTTAGAAGCTCATCTAGTTCACTTTTGTTTGTCATTCAAACCTAGAAAACTCATTTTGAACCCACTTTTCGAGAAAATCGCGAATTTGTATAAATTGAGTAATCTCAGCTTTTCCATGCTATAAAATAGCCAACATTGGGACGATCACAAAAAGCAATGTATCAGTAAGTAGCTCATCTAGTTCACTTTCGTTTTTCATTCAAACATGGAAAACTCATTTGGAACCATTTTTCGAGAAAAACGTCAATTTGTAAAAATTTACTAATCTCCGCTTTTCCATGCTATAACATTGTCAACATTGGGGACGATCACAAAAAGCAATGTTTTAGTTAGTAGCTCATCTAGTTCACTTTCGTTTGTCATTCAACTCCTTTTAAAACCGATTTTTCCGAGAATATCGTGAATTTGTAAAAATTTACTAATCTATTGCACTTAAAATCGATTCCGACACAATCTCAACTTTTCCGTGCTCTAACTTTGCAAATATTGCGATGATTACAAAAATCAATTTATCAGTTAGCAGCTCATTCAGGTTACCTTTATTTGTCATTCAAACCTAGATAACTTATTTTGAACCCATTTTTTGAGAAAATCGTGAATTTGTAAAAATTGAGTAATCTCATTTTTTCTATGCTATAACATTGTCAACATTGGGACGATCACAAAAGCAATGTATAAGTAAGTAGCCTCATCTATTCACTTTCGTTTGTCATTCAAACCTAGAAAAACTCATTTTTAACCCATTTTTCGTGCAAATCGTGAATTTGTAAAAATTGACTAATCCGGCGAATTTTCGATCCCGACACAATATTAACTTTTCCGTGCTCTAACATTGCCGATATTGCGATGATGACAAGAAGCAATTTATTAGTAAATAGCTCACTTAGTTCACTTTTGTTTGTCATTCAAACCTGGAAAACTCATTTTGAACCCACTTTTCGAGAAAATCGTGAATTGGTAAAAATTGACTAATCCGGAGAACTTTCGATTCCGACACAATCTTAGCTTTTTCGTGCTGTAACATTGCCCAAAATTGCGATGTTTATAAAAAGCATTTTACAGTTAGCAGCTCATCCAGTTTACTTTCATTTATCATTCAATCCTAGAAAACTCATTTGGAACCACTTTTCGAGAAAACGTGAATTTGTAAAAAATTTACTATTTTGGCGAACTTAAGATCGATCCCGACACAATTTCAACTGTTCCGTGCTCTAAACATTGCCAATATTGAGGACGATCACAGAAAGCAATGTTCAGTAATAGCTCATCTAGTTCACTTTCGTTTGTCATTTAAACCCAGAAAACTCATTTTGAACCCATTTTTGAGAAAATCGTGAATTTGTAAAAATGAGTAATCTCAGCTTTTTCCATGCTATAAAATAGCCAAACATTGGGACGATCACAAAAAGCAATGTACAGTAAGTAGCTCATCTATTTTACTTTGTTTTTGGGCATTCAAAAATAGAAAACTCTTTTTAACCCCTTTTTTTGAGAAAATCGTCAATTTGTAAAAATTGACTAATCTCAGCTTTTCCATGCTATAACATTGTCAACATTGGGACGATCACAAAAAGCAATGTTTTAGTTAGTAGCTCATCTAGTTCACTTTCGTTTGTCATTCAACTCCTTTTTAACCGATTTTCCGAGAAAATCGTGAATTTGTAAAAATTTACTAATCTATTGCACTTAAAATCGATTCCGACAAAAATCAATTTATCAGTTAGCAGCTCATCCAGTTTACCTTTATTTGTCATTCAAACCTAGAAAACTCATTTGGAACCCACTTTTAGAGAAAATCGTGAATTTGTAAAAATTTACTAATCTGGCGAACTTAAGATCGATCCCGACACAATTTCAACTGTTCCGTGCTCTAACATTGCCAATATTGAGACGATCACAGAAAGCAATTTATCAGTAAGTAGCTCATCTAGTTCACTTTCGTTTGTCATTTAAACCTAGAAAACTCATTTTGAACCCACTTTTCGAGAAAATCGCGAATTTGTAAAAATTTACTAATCTGGCGAACTTAAGATAGATTCCGACACAATCTCAAATTTTCCGTGCTCTAACATTGCCAATACTGCGATGATGACAAAAATCAATTTATCGTTGGCAGCTCATCCAGTTAACCTTTATTTGTCATTCAAACATAGAAAACTCATTTGGAACCCACTTTTCGAGAAAATCGTGAATTTGTAAAAATTGGGTAATCTCAGCTTTTTCATGCTTTAACATTGATAATATTAGGACAATCACAAAAAGCAATGTATTAGTAAGTATCTCATCTAGTTCACTTTCGTTTGTCATTCAAACCTGGAAAACTCATTTTGAACCCATTGTTCGAGAAAATCGTGAATTTGTAAAAATTTACTAGTCTGGCGAACTTAAGATCAATACCGACACAATTTCAACTGTTCCGTGGTCTAACATTGCCAATATTGAGACGATCACAGAAAGCAATGTATCAGTAATTAGCTCATCTAGTTCACTTTCGTTTGTCATTTAAGCCTATAAAACTAATTTTCAACCCATTTTTCGAGTAAATCGTAAATTTGTAAATATTTACTAATCTGGCGAGCTTAAGATCAATACCGACACAATTTCAACTGTTCCGTGGTCTAACATTGCCAATATTGAGACGATCACAGAAAGCAATGTATCAGTAACTAGCTCATCTAGTTCACTTTCGTTTGTCATTTAAGCCATAAAACTAATTTTCAACCCATTTTTCGAGTAAATCTTAAATTTGTAAATATTACTAATCTGGCGAACTTAAGATCAAAAACCCACACAATGTAGCTGTTCCATCTATTAAAATTGCCAAAAATTTGAACGAAACACAAAAGCAAAAGTACAGTAAAATAGCTCAAACTAGTTCACTTTCGTTTGTCTTTCAAAAACCCAGAAAACTCCTTTGGAACCCACCTTTTCGGAAAAATCAAAAGAATTTGTAAAAAATTTAGTAATCCAGCCCTTTTTCCCTGCCATAACATTGCCAACATTTGGGCGATCACAAAAAGCAAAAGTATTAGAAGTAGCCTCATCTAGTTCACTTTCGTTTGTCATTTAAAACCTAGAAAAAAACTCATTTTGAACCCATTTTTCGAAAAAAAACGTGAATTTGTAAATATTGAGTAATCTCAGCTTTTCCATGCTATAACATTGTCAACATTGGGACGATCACAAAAAGCAATGTATCAGTAAGTAGCTCATCTTGTTTACTTTCGTTTGTCAATTGAAACCTAGAAAAAACTCATTTTGAACCCATTTTTCGAGAAAATCGTGAATTTGTAAAAATTGAGTAATCTCAGCTTTTCCATGCTATAACATTGTCAACATTGGGACGATCACAAAAAGCAATCTATTAGTAAGTAGCTCATCTAGTTCACTTACGTTTGTCATTCAAACCTAGAAAAACTATTTTGAACCCATTTTTCGAGAAAATCGTGAATTTGTAAAAATTGACTAATCTGGCGAACTTAAGATCGATTCCGACACAGTCTCAACTTTTCCGTGCTCTAACATTGCAAATATTGGGATGATGACAAAAAGCAATTTATCAGTTAGCAGCTCATTTAGTTTACCTTCATTTGTCATTCAAACCTAGAAAACTCATTTTGAACCCATTTTTCGAGAAAATCGTGAATTTGTAAAAATTGAGTAATCTCAGCTTTTCCATGCTATAACATTGTCAACATTGGGACGATCACAAAAAGCAATGTATTAGTAAGTAGCTCATCTAGTTCACTTTCGTTTGTCATTCAAACCTAGAAAACTCATTTGGAACCCACTTTTCGAGAAAATCGTGAATATGTAAAAAAAACTCATTTTGAACCCATATTTTGGGAAAATCGTGAATTTGTAAAAATTGAGTAATCTCAGCTTTTCCATGCTATAACATTGTCAACATTGGGACGATCACAAAAAGAATTATAGTAAGTAGCTCATCTAGTTCACTTTCTTTGTCATTCAAACCTAGAAAACTCATTTGAACCCATTTTTCGAGAAAATCGTGAATTTGTAAAAATTTTACGAGTGACTTAAATCGTCCGACGCATCTTATTTTCCTGCTCTAACATTGCAAATTGGGAGATGACAAAAAGCAATTTATCAGTTAGCAGCTCATTTAGTTACCTTCTTTGTCATTCAAACCTAGAAAACTATTTGAACCCATTTTTCGAGAAAATCGTGAATTTGTAAAAAATTGAGTAATCTCAGCTTTTCCATGCTATAACATTGTCAACATTGGGACGATCACAAAAAGCAATGTATTAGTAAGTAGCTCATTTAGTTCACTTCGTTTGTCATTCAAAACCTGAAAAACTCATTTTGAACCCATTGTTCGAGAAATCGTGAATTTGTAAAAATTAACTAGTCTGGCGAACTTAAGATCGATCACAACACAATTTCAACTGTTCCGTGCTTTAACATTGCTCAAAGCAATTTATCAGTTAGCAGCTCATCCAGTTTACCTCTTTTTGTCATTTCAGCCTAGAAAACTCATTTTGAACCCATTTTTAGATTAAATCGTGAATTTGTAAAAATTTACTAATCTGGCGAACTTAAGATCGATACCGGCACAATCTCAACTGTTTCCCTGCCTAACATTGCCAATATTTCGATGATGACAAAAAGCATTATCATTTTGCAGTCATCCAGTTTTCCTCTATTTTTCATTTAAGCCTAGAAAAAATCATTTTTAACCATTTTCGAGAAAATCGTGAATTTGTGAAAAAATTTAAATTATTTTTGGGGAACTTTAAATTGAACGACACAAAAACTTTTGTGTCTCTAACATTCACTTATTGCATTAAACCAAAAACCATTTTGAGAACCACCTTTTACCTATTGTAAAGAAAAATCATTTGAACCCTTTTGGGGAAATCGTGAATTTGTTTAAAAAATTGGGGTAATCTTAGCTTTTCCTGCTATAACTTGCCAAATTGGAAAGATCACAAAAAGCAATGTTTCAGTAAGTAGCTCATCTAGTTCACTTTGTTTGTCATTCAAACCTAGAAAACTCATTTTTAAACCCACTTTTCGAAGAAAATCGCGAATTGTATAAATTGAGTAATCTCAGCTTTTCCATGCTATAACATTGCAACATTGGGGCGATCACAAAAAGCAATGTATTAGTTAAATAGCTCATCTAGTTCAACTTTCGTTTGTCATTCAACTCATTTTGAACCGATTTTTTTGAGAAAATGTGGGAAATTTTTAAAAATTTTCTACTAATTTTCACTTAAAACGATTCCCCACACAATCTCAACTTTCCCGGGTCTAACTTTGGCCAAAAATTGCGTGATGACAAAAATCAATTTTTCAGTTTTGCAGCTCATCCCCGTTTTTCCTTTATTTGTCATTCAAAACCCAGAAAAAATTTATTTGAAACCCCTTTTTTAGAAAAATTTGGGAATTTGTAAAAAATTTAGTAAAACTCAGCTTTTTTCCCTGCTATAACATTGTTCCCAAAATTGGGACCCATCACAAAAAGCAAGGGATTTGGAAGAGCCCCATCTAGTTCACTTTTGTTTTTCATTTAAACCTAGAAAAAATCTTTTGGGAAAAAACTTTTTTGGAAAATCGTGAATAATTTTAAAAAAAAATCATTTTTAACCCATATTTTTTTAAAATCGGTTTAATTTTTAATAATTGGGGTAAACTAAACTTTCCATTGCTATAACATTGCCCCAAAATTTGGGGACGATCAAAAAAAACAATTTTATCATTTTTTTCCCCATCTAGGTTTACTTTTATTTGTCATTCAAACCTAGAAAACTCATTTTTGGGAACCCATTTTTTTTTTGGAAAATCGTGAATTTGTAAAAATTGGGGGTTAAACTCACTTTCCTGCTATAACCCTTGGGCAACATTGGGGCGACACAAAAAGCAATCTATTAGTAAGTAAACTCATCTAGTTCACTTTCGTTTGTCTTCAAACCTAGAAAATCATTTGGAACCCACTTTTGAGAAAATCGTTAATTGTAAAAAAAAATCATTTTGAACCCATATTTTGGGAAAAACGGGGAATTTTTAAAAAATTTAGTTTAAACTCAGCTTTTTCCCTTCTATAACATTGTCAACATTTGGGGCGATCACAAAAAACAATTAAATTGAAGTGCTTATCTAGTTACTTTTTGTTTGGGCCAAATTTAAACTAGAAAACTCATTTGAACCCATTTTTTTGGAAAAACGTGAATTTGGAAAAATTTTTAATCGGGAAACTTAAGATGATCCCCCACACAATCTTAATTTTTTCCCTGCTCTAACATTGCAAATATTGGGGGTGATTACAAAAAACCCAAATTTTTCAGTTTGCAGGGTCTTTGTTTTACCTTTATTGTCATTCAAAATCTAGGGAAAAAAAATTTTGAAAACCCCTTTTTCGAGAAAATCGTGAATTTGTAAAAATTGAGTAAAACCAGCTTTTCCCTGGGTATAACTTGTTTAACAAAATTTGGGACGATCGCAAAAAAAAATGTATTAGTTTAAATGGGTCATTTAGTTCACTTTCGTTTGTCATTTAAACCCAGAAAACTATTTTGCCCTTTTTTCGGGGAAAATCGGAATTTGTAAAAATTGACTAATCTTTGGGGAAAATTAAAATCGATTCCGACACAATCTCCTTTTCCATGCTCTAACATTTAAAAAAATTGCGATGATGACAAAAAAAAATTTTTCAGTTGCAGCTCTCCCAGTTTTTCCTTTTATTTGGGCATTCAAAAACCCAGAAAAACTCATTTTGGGAAACCCAAATTTTTTAGGGGAAAAAACGTTTAATTTTTGAAAAATTGGGTAATCTCGCTTTTTCCATGCCTTTTAAAAAAAATTTTAAAAATTGGGGCATCACAAAAAGCAATGTATTAGAATTTGCTCATCTTTGTTAAATTTAGTTTGTCATTCAAACCTTTGAAAACCCAAAATTTTAACCCACTTTTTAGAAAATCGTGTTTGGGAAAAAAAAAATTTAAACTTCAGCTTTTTCCCCGCTTAAAATTTTCAACATTGGAACGTTTTAACAAAAGCAATGTATTAGTAAGGAGGGTCATTTTAGTTCACTTTTGGGTTTTTCATTCAAAACCTTTGAAAAATCATTTTGGGAAACCCCCTTTTCGAGAAAATTTGTGAATATGTAAAAAAAAAATCATTTTGACCCCATATTTTGAGAAAATTTGTGAATTTTTTTAAAAAAAAAAAAAAGGGGATTCAGCTTTTCCTGCTATAACTTTTTCAACATTTGGGACGATCACAAAAACAATTATTTGTAAGGGGAAAGGGTCCCTCATTCAAATTATAAAATTTTTTGAACCCATTTTTTGAGAAAATCGTGAAATTTTTATAAAATTTACTAAACTGGGGGAACTTAAAATCGATTTCCCACACAATCTCAAATTTTCCGTGCTCAACATTGGGAAAAATTGCGATAAAGACAAAAACAATTTATCAGTTAGAGCTCATCCAGTTTTCCTTTTTTTGGTATTAAAACCTTTTGAAAACCCAAATTTTTGAGAAAAACGTGAATTTTTAAAAAAAGAGTAATCTTCAGCTTTTCCATGTATAACATTTCCAATTGTGACGATCAAAAAAAAGAAAGGCAGTTGTAAACTCATCTAGTTCACTTTGTTTGTATTTAAACCCAGAAAAAATCATTTGGGGGGGGGCCCATTTTTGAGAAAATCGGAATTGTAAAAATTTACAATCCGGGGGAACTTTTAAAATCGATCCCGACACAAACTTAAATTTTTTTCCGTGCTCTAAAATTGCAAATATTGGGATGAGCAAAAAGGGAAAATTTTTTCAGTTAAGGGAGGGTCATTTTTGTTTAAACCCTTTTTTGCCATTCAACCTAGAAAAATTTAATTTTTAACCCATTTTCGAGAAAAATCGTGAATTTGTAAAAAATTTTAGTAATCTCAGCTTTTCCATGCTATAACATTTTCAACATTTGGGGGCGACCACAAAAAACAAGATTATTTAAGGTAGCTCATTTAGTTTACTTTCGTTTGTCATTCAAACCCAGAAAAATCAATTTTTAAAACCCTTTTTTGAGAAAATCGGAATTTGTAAAAAATTGGGCTAAAACGGCGAACTTAAGATCGATTCCGACACAATCTCAACTTTTTCCCTGCTCTTTAACATTGCCCAAAAATTTTCGATGATAGGGAAAAAGGGAATTTATCAGTTAGAGCTCATTAAGGGTTTTCCTTTTTTTTGTCATTTTAAACCTTTTAAAAAATCATTTTGAACCCAATTTTTTGAGAAAATCGTGAATTTGTGAAAATTGGGTAATCTCAGCCTTTTTTTCCCCGCATTTTAAAGTTGGGGCCCAAAATTGGGGCGATCAAAAAAAATTTAATGATTAGTAAGTTTGCTCATCTAGTTCACTTTCGTTTGGGGCATTCAAACCTAGAAATCATTTTGGGAAACCCCCTTTTTGAGAAAATCGAGAATATGTAAAAAAACTGATATTGAACCCATTTTTGAGAAAATCGTGAATTTTAAAAATTTATTTAAACTCATCTTTTCCTGCATAACATTTTCAACATTGGGACGATCACAAAAAGGAAAAAAGTATTAAATAAGTAGGGGTTTTCAAAAAAAAAAAACAGTTCACTTTCCCTTTTCCCTTCCAAACCCAGAAAAAATTTATTTTGAACCCATTTTTTTTAAGAAAATTGTAATTTTTAAAAATTTTCCAATTTTTGCACTTTTTAAAACGGGGGGACGCGAATCTAACTTTTTCCCTGCTCTAACATTGCAAATTTTTGGGATTATGACAAAAAACAATTTTTCAGTTAAACAAATATTTAGTTTACCTTTATTTGGGCCCTTCAAACCTAGGGAAAATTATTTTGAACCCATTTTTTTGAGAAAGTCTGAATTGTAAAAATTGGGTAATCTCAGCTTTTGCCAAAGCTTATTTTAACATTTTCAACCCTTGGTTTCCCCCCCCCCAAAAGGGGAATGTTTTTTAGTAAGTAGGGGCCTTTCAATTTTTTGTTTTTTACTTTCGTTTTAATTCAAACCTAGGGAAAACCCCCATTTGAAACCCTTTTTTGAGGAAAATCGTGAAATTTTAAAAAATTTACTAATCTGGGGAACTTAAGACGATTCCCACACAACTCAAATTTTCCCGGGTGACATTTCAAATATTGCCGGGTGATGACCCCCCAAAACAATTTTTCAGTTAGCAGGGGTCATCCCGTTTACCCTTTTTTTTTTGGGGGGTTGGGGGGGCAAATTTAAAACCTTTGAAAATTCATTTTGAACCAATTTTTTTTGAGAAAAAAACGTGAATTTTTGAAAATTTGGGTTTAAACTCAGGGGTTTTTCCATGCTATAACGTTGCCCCTTTGGGCGATCACAGAAAGTAAGGGTTTAAATAAGTGGGGCCCCATCTAGGGTTTACTTTGTTTTAAATTTAAACCCAGAAAAAATCATTTTAAAAACCCAAATTTTTGGGAAAAACGTGAATTTTTAAAAATTTAGTATCTCAGCTTTTCCAGGGTTTTAACTTGGGAAAATTGTGACGATCACAAAAAACAAAGTAT
Source organism: Drosophila nebulosa (assembly GCA_024703675.1). Lineage (NCBI taxonomy): Eukaryota > Metazoa > Arthropoda > Insecta > Diptera > Drosophilidae > Drosophila > Drosophila nebulosa. Next base: position 16,388 of record JANFPS010000377.1, read on the forward strand.
CAGTTAGTAGCTCATTTTAGTTCACTTTCCTTGTCATTAAAACCCAAAAAGGGAAAAATCATTTTGAAACCCATTTTTTTAAGAAAAACGTGGGAATTTTTAAAAATTTACTAATCTATTGCACTTTTTAAAACGTTTCCCACCAAAACTTAACTTTTCCGGGGGGCTCACCATTGCCAATATTGCGATTAGACAAAAACCCCCAAATTTTTCAGTTAGGGAGCTCATTTTGTTTTCCTTTAAATTTTTCATTCAAAACCCAAAAAACTCATTTTAACCCACTTTTCGAGAAAATCGTAATTTTTAAAAAAATTTAGTTAAATTTAGCTTTTTCCCATTGGGTAATTTTTAAAAAAAAATCCAATATTTTTGACATCACAAAAAGGGAATGTTTTCAGTTAGTAGGCCCCATCTAGTTCACTTTCGGTTTTTCATTTAAAAACCTTTGAAAACTTTATTTTGAAAACCCATTTTTGAGAAAAACGGAATTTGTTTAAAAAATTTTCTAATTTCCGGGGGAACTTAAAAACGAAACCCCGGGGCACAATCTTTAAATTTTTCCCCTGCTCTAAACATTGGGGAAATATTGGGATGGGTGACAAAAAGGGAATTTCATTTTGCAGCTCATTTAGTTTTACCCTTTATTTTTCATTCAAACCTAAAAAAACTCATTTTGGAAAAACCCCCTTTTTTGGGAAAAAACGTTTAATTTGTAAAATTTGAGTAATTCAGCTTTT
>JANFPS010000378.1:0-17117 GCA_024703675.1 Drosophila nebulosa
AAATGGGTTTTGGGTTTTTTTGGTTGAATGCCAAAAGAAAATAAACTGATCGTCGATCTTAAGTTCGCGACTAATAAATTTTACAAGTTACGATTTTCCAAAAAATGGGTTTAAAAAGGTTTTCTTGTTTGAAAGCCAAATAAAGTAAAAAGGTGGCTTTAATGTCATTTCATTTTCCAATCTTTTCCCAAAAATTTTCAAAAATGGGGGTTTTGTCGGATCGATCTTTTAAATCCCGGGGGAAATAAGTCAATTTTCAAATCCAAAGAAAAAATTTTTTCAAAAGTGGGTTTAAATTGGGGTTTTTAGGTTTTTAAAGCCAAAAAGAAAATAAAAAGATCACGATCTTAGTCCCTGACTAGTCCCTTTTTTACAAGTTCCATTTTCTCAAAAAATGGGTTCAATTTTTCGTTACTAGGTTTAAAGCAAATGAAAGAAACTGGATGAGCTACTAACTGAACATTCTTTTTGCAATCTTCCCCAATTGCAAAGTTGGGATTTGTGGTGATTTAAGTCTTTTAGATAAATCAATTTTTACAAGCCCGATTTTTAAAAATGGGTTCAAATGAGTATTCTAGGTTTTAAGCCAAATGAAAAAAAACTGATCATCGACTTTGTTTCCCAGATTCATTTTTCAATTTTTGATTTTTTCAAAAGTGGGTTCAAAAAGAGTATTTTTGTTTAAAAGCCAATAAAATAAAATGGGTGACTTTTAAATTTACATTGCTTTTCCAAACTTCCCCAAAATTGCAAAGTTGGGATTTGTCGGGATATCTTAAGTTCGCTAGACTAGTCAAAATTTTTACAATTCCGATTTTCTTAAAACGGGGTTCAAAATGAGCTTCTGGTTTAAAAGCAAAAAGAAGTAAACTGATCGATCGATCTTAATTTCGCTAGACTAGTCAATTTTTACAAATTCACGATTTTCTTAAAAAGTGGTTTCAAATTGACGTTAGTAGGTTTCAATGCCAAATGAAAGTAAGCTGTATGAGCTACTAACTGATAGATTGTGCATTTTCCAATCTTCCAAAATTTGCAAAGTTGGGATTTTGTCGGGATCGATCCTTAGTCTGCTAGATTAGTCAATTTTTTAAATTTCACGATTTTCTTAAAACGTGGGTTCAAAGTGAGCATTCTAGGTTTGAATACCAAATGAAAGTAAACTGATCGATCGATCTTATGTCCGCTAGACAAGTCAATTTTTACAAATTCACGATTTTCTCAAAACGTGGGTTTAAATTGACTTTACTAGGTTTAAATGCCCATGAAAATAAGTGGATTCGCTACTGAACTGAAACATTGCATTTTTCAATCTTCCCAAAAATTTGCAAAGTTGGGATTTTGTCGGGATCGATCTTAAGTCCGTTAGACTAGTCAATTTTTACAAATTCACGATTTTCTTAAAAAGTGGTTTCAAATTGACTTTACTAGGTTTGAATGCCAAATGAAAGTAAAGTGGATGAGCTACTAACTGAAACATTGCATTTTCCAATCTTCCACAAATTGGCAAAGATTGGGATTATTCGGGATCGATCTTAATCTGGCTATACTAGTCATTTTGACAATTTCACGAATTTTCTCAAAAGTGGGATTCAAAATGAAGTAAGTTCTAAGGTTTTGAATGCCAAAAACAGTAAAACTGATAGATCGCTCTTATGTCCGCTACACTAGTTCAATTTTTTACAAATTCACGATTTCTTAAAAAGTGTTTCAAAAAATTGACGTTGTAGACGTAGTTTTCAATGAAATGAAAGTAAGCTGTATGAGCTACTAACTGATACTTTGCATTTTCCAATCTTCCCAAAATTTGCAAAGTTGGGATTTTGTCGGGATCGATCCTTAGTCTGCTAGATTAGTCAATTTTTTAAATTTCACGATTTTCTTACACGTGGGTTTCAAAGTGAGTATTCTAGGTTTGAATACCAAATGAAAGTAAACTGATCGATCATCTTATGTACCCGCTAGACAAGTCAATTTTTTACAAATTCTACGATTTTCTCAAAAGTGGGTTTAATCAATTGACTATTTACTAGGTTTTAGATATGCCAAATGAAAATAAAGTGGTATGATGCTACTAACTGAAAGCATTGCCTTTTTTCAATCTTCCCCAAAATTTGCAAAGTTGGGATTTTGTCGGGTATCTGGGGGGGGATCTTAAGTCCGTTAGCTAGTCTCATTTTTATACAATTCACGATTTTCTTAAAAAGTGGTTTCAAATTGACTTTACTAGGTTTGAATGCCAAATAAAAGTAAAGTGGATGAGCTACTAACTGAAACATTGCATTTTCCAATCTTCCCAAAAATTTGCAAAGATTGGATTATGTCGGGATCGATCTTAAGTCTGCGAGACAGTAAATTTTGAACAATTCACACGATTTTCTCAAGAAAGTGGATTACAAATGAGTATTCTAGTTTTGAATGCCAAATGAAAGTAAACTGATCGATCGATCTTATGTCCGCTAGACTAGTCAATTTTTACAAATTCACGATTTTCCTAAAAAGGGGGGTTCAAATTGACTCACTAGGGTTTAAATGTCCAATGAAAAATAAAGTGGATGAGCTACTAACTGAAACATTGCATTTTCCAATCTTCCCAAAAATTTGCAATGTTGGGATTTTGTCGGGATCGATCTTAAGTCTGCTAGACTAGTCAATTTTTACAAGTTTACGATTTTCTCAAAAAGTGGTTTCAAAATAAGTTTTCTAGGTTTGAATGCCAAGAGAAGGTAAACTGATCGATCGATCTTAAGTCTGCTAGACTAGTCAATTTTTTACAAATTCCTCAACGATTTGTCTCAAAAAGTGGGGTTTTAATTTGACTTTACGTAGTTTAAGAATGCCAAATGAAAATAAAGTGGATGAGCTACTAACTGAAACATTGCATTTTCCAATCTTCCCAAAAATTTGCAAAGTTTGGATTTTGTCGGGATCGATCTTAAGTCTGCTAGACTAGTCAATTTTTACAAGCTTACGATTTTCTCAAAAAGTGGATTCAAAATGAGTTATTCTAGGTTGAATGCCAAATGAACGTAAACTGATCGATAATCGATCTAAGATTCGCTTACTAGTCCAATTTTTAAAAGGTTACCATTTTCTGAAAAAAAGATGCGTTCAAAATGAGTATTCTATTGTTTTTAAATGCCTAATGGGAATAAACTGATCGATCGATCTTAAGTTCGCTAGACTAGTCAATTTTTACAAGTTCACGATTTTTTCTAAAAGTGGGTTAAAAGTAAATTTTCTAGGTTTGAATGCCAAATGAAAGTAAACTGATCAATCGATCTTATGTCCGCTAGACTAGTCAATTTTGTACAATTCGCGATTTCCTTACAACGATGGTTTCAAAATGACTTAGTAGGGTTTCAATGCCAAATGAAAGTAAACTGGATGAGCTACTAACTGATACATTGCATTTTCCAATACTTCCCGCCAACATTTGCAAAGAATTGGGATTTTGTCGAGATCGATCTTTAGTCCGCCTAACTAGTCAATTTTTTACAAATTGCACGATTTTCCCTTAAAACGATGGTTCAAATTGAGCATTCTAGGTTTTGACTGCCAAATGAAAGTAAACTGATCGATCGCTCTGATGTCCGCTAGACTAGTCAGTTTTTAACAAATTCACGAATTTGTCTTAAAAAGTGTTTCAAATTGGACTTTACTAAGGTTTTGAATGCCCAAATGAAAGTAAAGTGGAGGAGCTAGCTAAACTGAAACATTGCATTTTCCAATCTTCCCAAAAATTTGCAAAGTTGGGATTTTGTCGGGATCGATCTTAAGTCTGCTAGACTAGTCAATTTTTAAAAATTCACGATTTTCTTAAAAGTGGGTTCCCAAAATGTAATATTCCCCTAGGGTTTGAATGCCAAATGAAAGTCATCTGATCGATCGCTCTTATGTCCGCTAGACTAGTCAATTTTTACAAATTCACGATTTTCTCAAAAAGTGGGTTCAAATTGACTTTACTAGGTTTAAATGCCTAATGAAAAGAAAGTGGATGAGCTACTAACTGAAACATTGGATTTTTCAATCTTCCCCAAAAAATTTGCAAATTTGGCGATTTGCCAGGGATCGATCTTAAGGCCTTCTGCTAGACCTAGAGTCAATTTTTTGTACAAGTTTACGATTTTTTTTTTTTTTTTTTCTTCAAAAAGCTTGTTTCAAAATAAGGTTTTCCTAGGTTTGAATGCCAAAAGAAAGTAAACTGATCGCTGCGATCTTTAAGCCTATGCTAGACTAGTCAATTTTTTACCAAGTTCAACGATTTTTTCTGAAAGTGGGTTCAATGTAAGTTTTCTGGGTTTGAATGCCAAATGAAAGTAAACTGATCGATTGCTCTTATGTCCGCTAGACTAGCCAATTTTTAACAAAATTCAGCGATTTTCCTTTAAAAAGTTATTTTCAAATTGACGTTTTCAATGCCAAATGAAAGTAAGCTGGTATGAGCAACTACTGATGACATTGCGATTTTTATCGACCTATGCATCTCTTCGGGCTTAAAAGTTTGCGGCTTCCCTAATAGTTAGCGTATTTATTGATTGGTATCTTGGGATCCGTTTAGTCTGTCTGGTACATGATTGGTCAATTTTTTACAAGAGTTCACAGGGATTGTCTAAAATAGTTGGCTCTGGTTCTGTTGAAATTGACGTTTCAATGGCGAATCGAAATAAAGTTGATGAGCTGCGTGGAACATGAAAAACATTCTGGCGTTTATCTCAATCTTCCCCGAAAATTGTCAAAGTTGTGGATTATGTCGGGATCGATCTTTAGTCTGCTTCGTGGATTAGTCATTTTTAAAAATTCCGATTTTCTCTTAAAACGTGGGATTCAAAGTGAGCATTCAAGGTTTGAATTCCAGATGTAAGTAAACTGTCGTTCGAGGAGTTATAATGTCCGCTAGACAAGTCAATATTTTTACAAATTCAAACGATTTTCTTCAACAAGTGGATTTAAATTGACTAGGTTTAAATGCCAATATATGAATTATATATAATTGGATGAGTCTGCTACTAACTGAACCATTGCATTTTTTTCATCATTCCCAAGAAATTTGCAAAGTTGGGGATTTTGTCGGGATTCGATCTTAAGTCTGCCTAGACTGAGAGTTCAATTTTTTACAAGTTTACGATTTTTCTGCAAAAAGTGGTTTCAAAATGACTCGAGTATTCTAGGGTTTGAATGCCGAAAGAAAGTTAGACTGATCGATCGCTCTTCGGGATCGTCCTGACTCAAGACTAGTCAATTTTCTTAACAAATTCACGATTTTCTAGACAAACAGTCTCATTTTTTACCAGATATTCAACGATTTTCTTAAAATAAGTGGGTTCAAATTGCCTTTACTTAAGTTTTAAATGCCAAATGAAATAAGTGGATGAGCTACTACCCTTGAAACATAAGCAGTGGAGTTATTGCATTTTCCAATCTTCCCGAAAATTTTGCAAAAGTTGGTGCTTTTATCGGGATCGGAATCTTAAGTCTCTAGACTAGTCAATTTTGACAATTTCACGATTTTCTTAAAAAGTGGTTTCAAAATAAGTTTTCTAGGTTTGAATGCCAAAAGAAAGTAAACTGATGGATCGCTCTTATCTCCGCTCGACTAGATCTTTTTGAACAAGTTCACTACTTTTACGGACTTCTGAGAGGATTTTTATCTACTAACATCTACACAGTCGTTGGTTTTCAAATTGACTTTACTCTGGAGGGTTTTTGTCTCAGTTCTTGAATTTAGGTGGGCCTAATGATGCGGTACAATAAAGTGCTGCTAATTTGTGACTAGGTGTGCAACTAAACTCTGATAAAGCTTTCATTTTCCTTTTTCCCATATCTTTTTAAGATACGGGAACTTTCTCAGCACTGATTCATGACATCTGCTAATTAATGCAAAGTGGTTTCTTGAAATTGTGTTGTTACATTTACTTTGTGTGCCTCGTTGAACGCTGACTTAAGTCTGCTTACAGACTAGTTCAATTTTATTACATCAGCTTTACGATTTATACTTAAAAAGTGGTTTTTTCAAATAAGTTTTCTAGGTTTGAATGCCTAAAAGAAAGTAACTGATCGAGTCGCTCTTATGTCCGCTAGACTAGTCCATTTTATTACAAATTCCACGCGGATTTTTCTTAAAAAGTGGTTTCAAATTGCCGTTATTTAGGGTTTCAATGCCAAATGAAGTAAGCTGTATGCGTGTTATCTACTAACTGATACATTCATCTATGTCCCCCAATCTTCCGGAAAATTTTGCAAAGTTGGGCATTTTTGTCAGGATCGATTCTTTAGGTCTGTTCTAGGCGTTAGGTAATCCTTTTTGGGACTTGTTCCAGCATGGGTTTAAGTAAGGGCATATTTCTAACTTCATAGGCGTTTGATTAGTATGCCTGAAAAATGAAAGTAAACTGATACCGATCGCTCGTTTAGCTGTCCGGCTACCGACTAGTCAAGATTTTACAAATACCATTCTTTTCTCAAAACGTGGGTTCAAATTGACACTTTACTAGTTTTAACGCAATGCCTTGGTAAAGTTTGAAGGATATAAAGTGGATGAGCCATACCTAACTGAAACGATTGTCATTTATTCAATCTTCCTCAAAAAATTTGTTTGCATAGTTGGGATTGTATTCATAAATAAGTTTTCATAGAGGTTGTGAATGCCAGAGAAAAAGTAAGTGTCTTGATAGATCGCCTTATGTCACGCTAGGACTAGTCAATTTTTACAAATTCACGATTTTCTCATTAAAAAGTGGGGTTTAAATTGACTTTATACCTATTTAAATGCCAAATGAAAATAAAGTTGATTGACGCTGACTAACTGAAACATTTGCGAGTTTTTCGGCCCAATCTTGTGCCGCAGAAAACAAATTTGCGAAAGTTGGGGGTATTGATTTTGTGATATTCTCGTCCTTCGCGGTCATCCAGGATCTTAAACGGTAGTCCCGTATGCTGCTTGGCGCATTTATTTACGCTTAAATAAATGTTGGTGGGTTTCATCACGACAATAAATTAACCTGTTTTCTGATTAGATTCGCTCTTTGTGCGGATGTCCGCTAGAGCTCTAGTCAATTTTTACTAATTCGGACCTTATTAGTGTTGGTTCTATCGCCCCTACTCAAAAAGTTGGGGTTTTTTGTCAAATTGACTTTACTGGTAAGAGTTTTTAAATGCCAAATAACAATAAAGTGGATGAAGCTACTAACTGAGCATTACATTTACTGCATTTTTCTCATATTCTTTTCCTCAAAAATTCTTTTGCATAGTCGGGGATCGATCCTTGTTATAAGGCCTCTGCTTCTGGCTAGACTGGGGTTTTCAAATTCTCGTAACAATTAATAGCTCCAATTTTTCGTGTCCAATAGCTTCTCGATTTTGCGCGCCGTTCCATACATGTAGTCATAGTTTTGGTATCTATGTTTAAATCAGTGCGAAGTCGCTTACTCGAGCTAGTCCTAGATTTTACATAGTTCAACTTCATGTGATTTTTTCTGTGAATAGTGGTGTTATTTAAAGAGTAAGTTTTTCTTAGCTTGTTCTTAAACGTGTGTATGTCGCCCGCATATGAGCTATAACTGAAACATTTGCCTTTTTCAAATCTTCCCAAATTTGCAAGTTGGATTTTGTCCGGGATCGATCTTTAGTCTGCTAGATTAGTCAATTTTTTCATTTCATCGATTTGCTTAAAACCGGGGTTCAAAGTTTTGGCATTCTAGGTTTGAATCCAAATGAAAGTAAAGCTGATCGATCGATCTAATGTCCCGCTAGAACTAGTTCAATTTTTATAAATTTCAACGGATTTTCTAAAAAAAGTGGGTTCAAATTGACTTTACTAGGTTTAAATGCCAAATGAAAATAAAGTGGATGAGCTGCTAACTGAAACATTGCATTTTCCAATCTTCCCAAAAATTTGCAAAGTTGGGATTTTGTCAAGATCGATCTTAAGTCTGCTAGACTTGTCAATTTTTACAAGCTTCGATTTTTTTTTTTTTTTTTTTTTTTTCTTAAAAAGTGGTTTCAAAATAAGTTTTCTAGGTTTGAATGCCAAAAGAAAGTAAACTGATCGATCGCTCTTATGTCCGCTAGACTAGTCAATTTTTACAAATTCACGATTTTCTTAAAAAGTGGTTTCAAATTGACGTTAGTAGGATTCAATGCCAAATGAGAGTAAGCTGTATGAGCTATTATCTGATACATTGCATTTTCCAATCTTCTCAAAATTTGCAAAATTGGGATTTTGTCGGGATCGATCCTTAGTACTGCTAATTATCATTTTTAAAAATTTCACAGATTTTCTAAAACGTGGGGTTCAAAGTGAGCATTCTAGGTTTGAATGCCAAATGAAAGTAAACTGATTGATCGATCTTATGTCCGCTAGACAAGTCAATTTTTACAAATTCACGATTTTCTCAAAAAGTGGGTTTAAATTGACTTTACTAGGTTTAAATGCCAAATAAAAATAAAGTGGATGAGCTGCTAACTGAAACATTGCATTTTCCACATCTTCCTCCAAAAATTTGCAAAGTTGGAATTTTGTCCCGGGATCGATCTTAAGGTCTGCTAGACTAAGTCATTTTTACAAGTTTACGATTGTTCTTAAAAAGTGGTTTCAAATTGACCTTTAAACTAGGTTTGGAATGCCAAATAGAAAAAGTAAAAACTGATCGATCGCTCTTAATGTCCGCTGACCTATCCCAAATTTTTTTACAAATTCATCAACGATTTTCCTTAAAAAGTGGTTTCAAATTGACTTTACGATGTTTGAAATGCCAAATGAAAAGGTAACCTGTATGAGCTACTACTGAAACATTGCTTTTCCAATCTACTCCAAAAAATTTGGCAAAGTTGGGATTCTGTCCGGATCGGGGGGGGGGGGGGGGGGGGGGGATCTTCATTTCTACCTAATGGACTAAGTCATTTTTAACAAGTTTTAAACGATTTTCTCAAAAAGTGGTTTCCAAAATAAGTTTTCTTTCTAGGGGTTTGAATGCCAAAGAGGAAGGTAACTGGATCGATCGTAGTCTTGAAGTCCTGCTAGACTAAGTCTTAAATTTTACAAGTTTCGACACAATCACTAGATTTTTTTTCTAGAAAGTGGGTTTCCAGTGGTAGAGTTTTTTCTGGGTTTGAATGCCAATTGAAAGTAACTGATCGCTATTGCGCTTTAATGTCCGCTAGACTAGTCAAATTTTTTACAAATTCACGATTTTTCCTTAAAAGGTTGTTTCAAATTGATCGTTTTCAATGCCCAATGGAAGAGTGTAACGGCTGTATGAGCTAAATACTGATTTAACCTTGCATTTCCAATCTTCCCCAAAATTTCTCAAAGTTGGTTATTATTTAGTTTGTATGCGGGATCTATGTAGTATGTCTAGTTATATTCGCATATATTTTTTTACAAGTTCACAGATTTTCTCAAGAAATGGACTATTGAAAATGGGTATTCTAGGTTTGAATGCCAATGAAAGTAAGTAGTACTATAAATTTTTTACAGTCAATTATTTTGAGCAGAAAGAAGTTCAAGCAACGGATTTTCTCAAAAGTGGGTTCACAAAATGGAAGTATTTCTAGGTTTGTGAATGCCAAATGAAGAGTAAAGGTGGATGAGTCTACTACTGTAAGAACTGAAAACAGTTTGCATTTTCCAATCATTTCCCAAAATTTGCAAAGTTTGGATTTTGTCGGGGAATCGATTCTATAAGTCATCTAGACTTAAGTCATTTTTGACAAATTTTTCTGAAAGTGGGGTTCAATGTAAGTTTTCCTGGTTTGAATTGCCAAACGAAAGTAAACAACTGATTCGCTTGCTCCTTAATGTCCGCTAGACTAGTCCAATTTTTTACAAATTCACGTATTTTTCTTAAAAAGTTGTTTCAAATTGGACGTATTTCAAAATGATCTGAATGAGCTACTCTGATACAATTGCATTTTCCAATCTTCCCAAAATTTCACAAAGTTGGGATTTTGTTGGTATCGCTCTTAAGTCTGTGGCTAGATTGTAGTCCAATTTTTATCAAGTTCAACACACGATTTTCTCTCAAGAAATGACTTGAAAATGAGTATTCTAGGTTTGAATGCCAAATGAAAGTAAGTAGACTAGTCAATTTTTACAGTCAATTTTTACAAGTTCACGATGTTCTCAAAAAGTGGGTTCAAAATGAGTATTCTATTCTAGGCTTGAATGCCAAATGAAAGTAACTGATCGATCGATCTTATGTCCGCTAGACTGATCCAATTTATTTATTACAAATTTGCGTTTTTTTTTCTGAAAGTGGGTTCAAAATGAGTATTGATCTAGGGTTTGATGCCAAATGACAGTAAACTGATTCGATCGAATCTTAAATTCGCTAGGAACTAGTCAATTTTTACAAGTTTACGATTTTCTCAAAAGTCATTCGCAAATTTTGCTTTACTAAGTTTTAAATGGCCAACTGAAGTAAGCATGTATGACCTACTAACTGATACATTGCATTTGTGTCCAATCTTCCCCCACATTGCAACAGTTGGGATTTTGTCGGATCGATCTTTGAGTCTTACTAAGAATTGGTCAATTTTTTACAAATTCCACGATTTTCTTAAAACGTTGGTTCAAAGTGAGCATTCTAGGTTTGAATGCCAAATGAAAGTAAACTGATCGATCGATCTTATGTCCGCTGGACTAGTCAATTTGAACAAATTCACGATTTTCTTAAAAAGTGGGTTCAAATTGACTTCACTAGGTTTAAATGCCAAATGAAAATAAAGTGGATGAGCTACTAACTGAAACATTGCATTTTCCAATCTTCCCAAAAATTTGCAAAGTTTGGATTTTGTCGGGATCGATCTTAAGTCTGCTAGACTAGTCAATTTGGACAATTTCACGATTTTCTCAAAAAGTGGATTCAAAATGAGTATTCTAGCTTTGGATATGCAAATGAAGTAAACTGATTCGACGGAGTCTTATGTCCCGCTAGACTAGTCAATTTTTCAATTTCACGATTTTCCTGCAAAAGTTCTGGTTCATCTTGACTTTACTAGGTTTAAATGCCTAATGAAAATAAAGTGGATGAGCTACTAACTGAAACATTGCATTTTCCAATCTTCCCAAAAATTTGCAAAGTTGGGATTCTGTCGGGATCGTTCTTATTTCTGCTAGACTAGTCAATTTTTACAAGTTTTACAGATTTATTTTCAAAAAGTGTTTAAAATAGTTTGTCTATGTTTGAATCCAAGGAATTAAACTGATCGATCGATCTTAAGTCTGCTAGACTAGTCAATTTTTACAAGTTCACGATTTTTTCTGAAAGTGGGTTCAATGTAAGTTTTCTGGGTTTGAATGCCAAATGAATTTTCCCAAAATTTGCAAAGTTGGGATTTTGTCGGGATCGATCTTTTTTAGTCTGCTAGATTGGTCAATTTTTACAAATTCACGATTTTCCTTAAACGTGGGTTCAAAGTGGGGAGCATTCTAGGTTGAATGCCAAAATGAAAGTAAACTGGGGGGATGCGATCGATCCCCTTATGTCCGCTAGACTAGTCAATTTTTAAACAAATTCACAACGATTTCCTTAAAAAGATTGTTTCCAATTTGACTTCAAACTAGATTTAAATGCCAAATGAAAATAAAGAAGTGGATGAGCTAACTAACTGAAACATTGCTTTTTTCCAATCTTCCCAACAATTTTGCCAAAATTGGGATTCTGTCAGGTCGATCTTAAGTCTGCTAGACTAGTCAATTTTTACAAGCTTACGATTTTCTCAAAAAGTGGTTTCAAAATAAGTTTTCTAGGTTTGAATGCCAAAAGAAAGTAAACTGATAGATCGCTCTTATGTCCGCTAGACAAGTCAATTTTTACAGAGTTCAGACGGGATTTTCTTAAGAAAGATGGTTGTGCCAAAACTTGTACTTTTATGGTGGAGCGGAGTAGAGGTTTAAATGCCAATGAAAATAAAGTGGATGAGCTACTAACTGAAGCATTGCATTTTTCAATCTTCCCAAAAATTTGCAAAGTTGGGATCATAGCTTGTGTCGGAACCATATCTTTAAGTCTAGTGTCTGCTAGACTAGTCAATTTTTTAAAAGTTTTATACTGTATTTTTCTCAAAGAAAGGTGGTTCCAAAATAAGTTTTCCTTTCTAGGTTTTGAATTCACAAGAAAAGGTAAAACTGATCGAAGCGTATCTTTAAGTCTGTGCCTAGACTAGTCATTTTAACTGAAGTTCACGTTTGTTTTTTCTGAAAGTGGGTTCACAGTGAGTTTTCTGGTTTGAATGCCAATGAAAGTAAACTGATCGATCGATCTCTGTCCTCTAGACTAGTCCAATTTTTACAAATTCAGCGATTTTCCATTAAAAATTGGTAATTCAAATTGACGATAGTAGTTTCAATGCCAAATGAAAGTAAGCTGTATGATCTACTCACTCGAAAAACAGTTTCTTTGATGTTTTGCATTTTCCAATCTTCCTCAAATTTTTTCAAAGTTGGGGATTATTGCTCGGGAATCGATCTTTATCTGCTAGAGTAGTTCAATTTTTACAAGTTTACCGATTTCCCCCAAAAAGTGGTTCACGAAAATGAGTTATTCTAGGTTTGATCCAAATTAAAGAAACTGATTCGATCGATTCTTTAATTTCGCTAGACTAGTCAATTTTTACAAGTTTACGATTTTCTCAAAAAGTGGGTTCAAATTGACTTTACTAGGTTTAAATGCCAAATGAAAATAAAGTGGATGAGCTACTAACTGAAACATTGCATTTTTCAATCTTCCCAAAAATTTGCAAAGTTGGGATTTTGTCGGATCGATCTTAAGTCTGCTAGACTAGTCAATTTTTACAAGTTTCCGATTTTCTCAAAAAGTGGTTTCAAAATGAGTATTCTAGGTTTAAATGCCAAAAGAAAGTAAACTGATCGATCGCTCTTATGTCCGCTAGACTAGTCAATTTTTACAAATTCACGATTTTCTCAAAAAGTGGGTTCAAATTTACGTTAGTAGGTTTCAATGCCAAATGAAAGTAAGCTGTATGAGCTACTAACTGATACATTGCATTTTCCAATCTTCCCAAAATTGGCAAAGTTGGGATTTTGTCGGGATCGATCCTTAGTCTGCTAGATTAGTCAATTTTTAAAAATTCACGATTTTCTTAAAACGTGGGTTCAAAGTGAGCATTTTAGGTTTGAATGCCAAATGAAAGTAAACTGATTGATCGATCTTATGTCCGCTAGACAAGTCAATTTTTTACAAAATTCCATCCACCAGTTTTTCCTCAAAAAGTGGGTTTAAAATTGACTTTAACTAAGGTTTAAATAAAAAATGCCAAATAAAAATAAAAAAAGTGGAATGAGCTTGCTAACCTGAAACCATTTCGCATTTTTCAAATCTTTCCCCAAAAAACATTTGCAAAGTTGGGGATTTTGTCGGGATCGATCTTAAGTCTTGCTAATTAACCCTGCAGTCAATTTTTTTTAACAAGTTTAGTTAACGATTTTTCTCAAAAGGTTGGTTGTCAAATAAATTGACTTTACTTGAGGTTTGATATGCCAAAAAGAGTAAACTATCGATCGCTCTTTATGTCCGCTAGACTAGTCAATTTATTTTTTACAAATTCACGTTTTCTGTAAAAAGTGGTTTCAAATTGATTAACTAAGGTTTGAATGCCAAATGAAAATAAAGTGGAATGAGCTACTAAACTGAAACTTGCATTTTGCCAATCTTTTTCCCTTAAACCAAAAATTTTGCAAAGTTGTTTTGTCGGGATCGATCTTTACGTCTGCTTACTTGTCAATTTGGACAATTTCAACGATTTTCCATCAAAAAGTGGATTCAAAATGATTATTCTATCTTTGAATGCCAAAATGAAATAAACTGATCGATCGTCTTATGTCCGCTAGGACTAGTCAATTTTTACAAATTCACGATTTTTCGTCAAAAGTGGTTGCATATTGACTTTTCTAGGTTTTAAATGCCTTATGAAAATAAAGTGGATGACTACTACTGAACATTGCATTTTTCCAATCTTCCCAAAAATTTGCAAAGTTGGGATTTTGTCGGGAACGATCTTAAGTCTGCTAGACTAGTCAATTTTTACAAGCTTACGATTTTCTTAAAAAGTGGTTTCAAAATAAGTTTTCTAGGTTTGAATGCCAAAAAAAGTAAACTGATCGATCGTCTTAGTCCCTGACTAGTAAATTTTTTCAAAATTCCGATTTTCTTTTTAAAATGGTTTTTAAATTTCTTTTAAAGGTTTAATGCCAAATTTTAATAAGTGGAGAACTAAACGAACTTTCATTTTCCAATCTTCCCAAAAAATTTCAAAGTTTGGGGGTTTTGTCGGGACGACCCAGTCTCTAGATATCAATTTTTTAAAAATTCACGTTTTTTTAAAAAATGGGGTTCAAAATAGTTTGGGGTTTAAAAACCAATAAAGAAACTGATTGACGATTTTGTCCCTAGAAATCAATTTTTACAAAATTCCCATTTTCTCAAAAAGTGGGTTTAAATTGACTTTACTAGGTTTTAAAAACCAAATAAAAAATAAAGTGATGCGCCTACGAAACATTGCTTTTTCAATCTTCCCCAAAATTGCAAAGTTGGGATTTTGTCGGGGTCGATCCCTTTAATCGCTAGATAGTAATTTTTTTTTTTTTTTTTTTACGATTTTTAAAAAAAAGGTTTTAAAAGGGGGGTTTTAGGTTTTTTAATCCAAAAAAAAAAAAATGATCGATCGTCTTAGTCCCCAAGATTTTTCAATTCCCCCAAACCCACCCCCCCCCCCCCCAATTTTTAAAAAAGTGGTTTCAAATTTAACTTATAGGTTTTTGAAATTTACCAAAATTAAAATAAATGGAAAGACTACTAAATGAACATTGATTTTCCAATCTTCCCCCAAAAATTTGCAAGTTTTGGGTTTTTTCGGGGTCGTTTAAGTCGCTAGACTTGTCAATTTGGGCAATTTTACGATTTTCTCAAAAAAGTGGATTCAAAAGATATTCTATTTTTAAAGCCAAATGAAAGTAAACTGAAACGATCGTTATGTCCGCTAACTATCAATTTTTTCAAATTCACGATTTCTCAAAAAGTGGGGGAAATTGACTTTATGGTTTAAAGCAAAAGAAAATAAAGTGGATGAGCTACTAACTGAACTTTTATTTTCCAATTTCCCCAAAAAATTTGCAAAGTTGGGTTTTGTCGGGACGTTTTTATTTTTGAGACGTCAATTTTTTACAAGTTTACGATTTTTTCAAAAAGTGGTTTCAAAATAAGTTTTCTAGGTTTGAATGCCAAGAGAAGTTAAACTGATCGATCGATCTTAAGTCTGCTAGACTAGTCAATTTTTACAAGTTCACGATTTTTTTTTAAAGTTTCAATGAAAATTTTCTTTGGGTTTGAATTTGCCAAAATGAAATTTTTTCCCAAAAATTTCAAAGTTTTGGGATTTTTCGGGACGGGGGTTTTTAGTCGCTAGTTGGTCAATTTTTTCAAATTACAGATTTTTCAAGAAAAAAACTTGGGAAATGAGTATTCCTTTAGGTTTAATTTCCCCAAAAAAATTTTACTAGTCAAATTTTTACATCAATTTTTACAAGTTCCCCATTTCCAAAAAGGGTTTTAAATTTAATTTCTAGGTTTGAATCCCAAAGAAAGTAAACTGATCGATCGCTTATTCCCTAGACTAGTCAATTTTTACAATTACGTTTTCTTAAAAATGGTTCAAAAGATTTACTAAGTTTAAATGCCAAATGAAAGTAAGGGATGAGTACTAACTGAAATTGATTTTCCAATCTTCCCAAAAAATTTCAAAGTTGGGATTTTTTTTGGCATCAATTTTAGCTGCTAATTTTCAATTTTTACAAGTTACAAATTTTTTCAAAAATGATTAAAAAGAGTTTCTAGGGTTTTAATCAAATGAAAGTAAAGATGTCATTTTTTACAGTCAATTTTTACAAAATTAAGAATTTTAAAAAAAGGGGTTCAAAAGAGTATTCAGGGGTTAAAAGCCAAATGAAAGTAAACTGATCGCGTTTAAGTTCGCTAGCATATAATTTTTACAATTCACGATTTCTAAAAAGGGGTTTTAAATAATTTTCATTTTTTAATGCCAAATGAAATAACTGATCATCGATCTTTTTTTCCCTAGACTACAAAATTTTACAAAATTTCATTTTTAAAAAAATGGTTTTAAATGACTTTTTAAGGTTTTTAAAAAGCCAAAGAAAGTAGCTGAGGCTACTAATGATACTTTCATTTTTCCCAAACTTCCCCAAAAATTTTTAAATTGGGATTTTGTGGGATCGATTTTAGTCTGCTAGATTGGGCAAATTTTTACAAATTCAGATTTTCTTAAAAAAGGGGTTCAAAGTGACTTCAGGTTTTAAAGCCAAAAGAAAGTAACGATCGATCGTCTTTGTCCCCTGGGCTAGTCTTTTTAAAAAATTTACGATTTTTTTTAAAAAATGGGTTCAAATGGGCTTTTCTAGGTTTTAATGCCCCAAAAGAAAATAAAGTGGGAAAACTACTAAATGAAACATTTCATTTTCCAATCTTCCCAAAAAAAATTTGCAAAAATTTGGGGTTTGTCGGGTCGATCTTAAATCTGCTAGATAGCCAAATTTTCAATTTACGATTTTTTAAAAATGGTTTCCAAAAAAAAGTTTTTTTTTTTGGGGGGAACCAAAGAAAGTAACTGATGACCTCTATGTCCGCTAAAATAGTCAATTTTTACAATTCACGATTTTCTTAAAAAAATGGGGTTTAAATTGACTTTACTAGGGTTTAAAAGCCAAAAGAAAAAAGTGGATGAGCTACTAATGAAACATTGCATTTTCAAACTTCCCCAAAAATTTTTAAAGTTGGGATTTTTTCGGGGCCATTTAAATTGCTAGACTATCCATTTTTTCAAGTTACGATTTTCTTAAAAAGTGGTTTTAAAATAATTTTCTAGGTTGAATGCCAAAAAAAATAAAATGATCGATCGTTTAGCCGCTAGATAGTCCCTTTTTTACAATTCACGATTTTTTTAAAAAATGGGTTCAAAAAACTTATAGGTTTAAAATGCCCCCAAAAAAAATAAGGATGAGCACTAACTGAAAATTGCATTTTCCCCTCTTCCCAAAATTTTCAAAAATTGGGATTTTGTCGGGAAACGACCCTTTGCTA
>JANFPS010000379.1:0-17051 GCA_024703675.1 Drosophila nebulosa
TCGTGCTTTGAAAAATTGGAAATCTGGCAACTTGTTCGATCCCGGCAAAATCTCAACTTTGCCGTGCCCCTAACTTTTGCCAATATTGGGACGATTACAAAAGGGAATGTATCAGTTAGAAACTCATCTAGTTTACCTTATTTGTCATTAAACCTAGAAAACTCATTTGAACCCACTTTTCGAGAAAATCGTGACTTGTAAAAATTGGGAAATCTGGCAACTATGTTCGATCCGGCAAAATCTCAACTTTGCCGTCTTAAAATGTGTCAATATAGGGACGATCACAAAAAGCAATGTATCAGTTAGTAGCTCATCCAGTTTACCTTCATTTGTCATTCAAAGCTAGAAAACTAAATTTAACGCACTTTTCGAGAAAATCGTGACTTTGTAAAAATTGAGAAAACTGGCGAACCTATGTTCGATCCCGGCAAAATCTCAACTTTGCCGTGCTCTAACTTTGCCAATATTGGGACGATTACAAAAGGCAATGTATCAGTTAGAAGCTCATCTAGTTTACCTTTATTTGTCATTGAAACCTAGAAAACTCATTTTGAACCCACTTTTCGAAAAAATCGTGTCTTTGCAAAAATTGTGAAATCTGGCACACCTATGTTCGATCCCGGCAAAATCTCAACTTTGCCGTTCTCTAACTTCGCCAATATTGGGACGATCACAAAAAGCAATGTATCAGTTAGTAGCTCATCCAGTTTACCTTCATTTGTCATTCAAAGCTAGAAAACTAAATTTAACGCACTTTTCGAGAAAATCGTGACTTTGTAAAAATTGGGAAATCTGGCAAACCTATGTTCGATCCCGGCAAAATCTCAACTTTGCCGTGCTCTAACTTTGCCAATATTGGGACGATCACAAAAAGCAATGTATCAGTTAGTAGCTCAACTAGTTTACTTTCATTTGTCATTCAAACCTAGAAAACTCATTTTGAACCCACTTTTCGAGAAAATCGTGACTTTGTAAAAATTGTGAAATCTGGCAAACCTATGATCGATCCCGGCAAAATCTCAACTTTGCCGTGCTCTAACTGTTGCAATATAGGGACGATCACAAAAAGCAATGTATCAGTAGATAGTCTCATCTAGTTTTACCTTCATTCTGTCATTCAAAGTTAGAACTCAAAATTACCGCACTTTTAACGAGAAAATCGTAGACTTGTAAAAATATGAGAGGAATCTAACAAAGGCAAACCCATAGTAATGTCTCGAATCCCGGTAAAATCTCAACTAATATGCAAAGGAGCACTACATAACTTTGCCAATAATATAAAGGAATGAGGAACGATATACAAAAGACAAATAGATACCCAACAGTTAGACGGCTCCATAATAGTATTACCATTCCATTTGTCATAAACCTTCAGAAAAAACTCATTGAACCCACTATCGAGAACATCTGTAGACACTTTGCCAAAAATTGTGAAACTCTGGCAAAACCTATGTTCGATCCCGGATAAATCTCAATTTTGCCGTGCTTAAATTTCCGTGCCAATCATAGGGCGATCCACCATAAAAGCAAGATTATAGTTAAGATAGCTCCAGTACTAGTGGTACTAAATTACATTTTACATTACAAACCTATAAGCAAACTACATTATAATGAACCACATTTCTTTTCAAGAAAATCGTGATATTGTTAAAATTGTGAAATCTGGCAAACAACAGTTCGATCCCGCAAATAATCTACAACTTATCGCACAGTGCTCTAACTTTGCCATATAGAGGCACACGATCACAAAAAGACAATAGAATCAGTATTAAGTAAGCTATCTAAGTTTACTTTGCATTGGTCAATTCAACATAGAAAACTCATTTGAACACACACTATTTCAATATGTTATAATAATATAGAGAAATCAAGTGAACTTTGAACAAAAAAAATTTGGAGAAATATAGGACAAAACCATATAAGTTCGATCCGGCAAAATCTCAAACTGTATGCACCGCTGTTGATTATAACTAACTTATGCCAATAAGTGGCGGCACGATCACAAAAGCAAAGTATAACAGTTAAGTAAGATCATCTAGATCATACTAATCAATTTGTCTCAAACACCTAGAAAACTCATTAATTATACGCACACCCCCTTTTCGAGGAAAATCGTTGACTTTGGCAAAAAATTGGCGAGGAGGAAATCTGGCTAAACCTAATGTTCGATCCCGGCAAAAATCTCAATTTTGCCGTGCTCTTATACGTGACCCAAATATAGGGCCCCACGATCACAAAAAAGCAATGTATTAGTAGTAGCTCATCTAGTTTTTCTTTCTATTGGTCATCAACCTAGAAAACTCATTTATGAAACCACACATTTTCAAAGAAATATCGTGATATTAGTTAAAATTGTTGAATCTGGCAAACAAATGTTCGATCCGGCAAAATGCTCGCTTTCCGTGCTCTTACTTTGCCAAATATTGGACGATTACAAAAAGCAATGTAACTTAGTTAGCTAAACAAGTTTTACCTCATTTGTCATTCAAACTAGAAAACTCATTTTGAAACCAATTTCGCGAAGATCTTGACTTTGTAAAATATTGTGAAATCTGGCTAACCTATGTTCGATAGGCAAAATCTCAACTTTGCCTTGCTCTAACCTGTGCAATATTGGGACGATTACCAAAAAGCAATGTATCACTTAGTAGCTCATCTCAGTTTACCTTCATTTGTCATTTCAAACCTAGAAAGAAAAAACTAATTTGAACCACTTTCGAGAAAAATCGTGAATTTGTTAAAAATTGAGAAAATCTGGCGAACCTGTGTTCGATCCGTGCCAAAATATCAACTTTGCCGTGCTCTAAACTTTGCAATAGTGGGGCGATCACAAAAAGCAATGATCAGTTAGTAGCTCATCAGTTACTTCATTTGTCATTCAAACCTAGAAAACCATTTGAACCCACTTTTTGAGAAAATCGTGACTTGCAAAAATTGGGAATCTGGCAAACCTAGTGACCCGGCAAATATCTCAACTTTGCCGTGCTCAACTTTGCCAAATATTGTGACGATTACAAAGAGCAATGTTTCGGTTTAGAAGCTCATTAAGTTTACCTTCATTTGTCATTTCAAACTAGAAAAACTCATTTTGAACGCACCCCCTTTTCGAGAAGAAAATCGTGACTTTGTACAATTGTGTGAAATCTGGGCCAACCTAATGTTTCGATCCGGCAAAAATTGTCCCCTTCGCCGTTCTCTAAACTGTGTCAATAGGGGACGATCACAAAAAGAATTGTATCCAGTACGTAGCTCAACCAGTTTTACCTTCATTTTGTTTCTATCAAAGCTAGAAAGAAAACTAAATTTTAACGCACTTTTCGAAGAAAATCGTGACTTTGTAAAAATTGAGAAATCTGGCGACATGTGTTCGATCCCGGCTAAAATCTCAACTTTGCCTTTGTGCTTTCTAACTTTGCCAATATTGGGACGATCACAAAAAGGCAATTATCAGTTAAGTAGCCTCATCCCTAGTTTTTACTTTTATTTGTCATTCAAACCTAGAAAACTATTTTCAACCCACTTTTTTGAGAGAAAATCTGTGATTTGTAAAATATTTGGAAATATGCAGAACCTATGTTCGATAACGGTAAATCAACTTTGCCGGGCTCTAACTTTGCCAATATTGGGACGATTACAAAAAGCAATGTATCAGTTAGAACCATCTAGTGTACCTCATCTGTCATTCAAACCTAGAAAACTCATTTGAATTCTCATCTTTTCGTCAGAAAATCTCGTGACTTTGCAAAAATGTGTGAAATCTGGAAACCTATGTCGATCCAGCAAAATTCTCAATTTGCCGTGCTCTAACAGTAAGCCAATATAGCGGACAGAGCACAAAAAAGCAATGTATAGTTATAGCCTCATCTAGTTTTATTTCATTTGTCATTCAAACCTAGAATAGAAAACTCAGTTTGAACTCACTTTTCAAGAAAATCGTGATTTATTGTTAAAATTGTGAAAGATAGGCAAACAATGTTCGATCCCGGCAAAACTCAACTTTTGCCGCTGTCTGCTAACTTTGCCAATATGGGGGCGATCACAAAAAGCAATGTATCAGATAGTTGCCCTCATCTCAGTTACTTTCATTTGTCATTCCAAACCTAAAAAAACTCAATTTTTTGAAACCCCACCCCTTTGAGAAAAGTCGTGACTATTGCAAAAAATCCCGGGGGAAATCTGGCAAAAACCTCATGTTCGATCCCCAGGCAAGAATCTCAGCGTGTTGCCCCGATGCTCTAACTTGCCAATAATGGGGACGATTACAAAAGCATGTAACAGTTAGTGAGCTGAACCCAGTTTCCTCAATTTGCATTCAAACTAAGGAAAACTCATTTTGAAAACCAATTTTCGTCGAAGATCGTTGACTTTGTAAAAAATTGTGAAAATCTTGGCCAAAACTTATGTTCGTATTTACCGCAAAAATCTCCCCTTTGCCGTTCTCTAACTGTGTCAATATAGGGACGATCACAAAAAGCAATGTATCAGTTAGTAGCTCATCTAGTTTACTTTCATTTGTCATTTAAACCTAGAAAGAAAACTCATTTTGAACCCACTTTTCGAGAAAATCGGACTTTGTAAAAATTGTTGGAAATCTGGACAAACCCTATGTTCGATCCTGCAAAATTCAACTTTGCCGTGCTTCTAACTTTGCCAAATTGGGGACGATTACAAAAAGCAATGTATCGTAGAAGCCATCTAGTTTACCTTCATTAAGCATTCAAACTAGAAAATTCATTTTGAAACCACTTTTCGAGAAAATCGTGACTTTGTAAAAATTGTGAAATCTGGCAAACCTATGTTCGATCCCGGCAAAATTGAGTGCTCTAACCGTGCCAATATAGGGACGATCACAAAAAGCAATGTATCAGTAGTAAGCTCATCTAGATTTAACCTTGATTTGTAATTCAAACCTAGAAAATTAAATTTCGAACGCACTTTTCGGAGAAATCGTGGACTTTGCAAAAAAAAATTGAGAATCTGAAAACACCTATGTTCGACGAGAAAAATCTCAACTTTGCCCGTGCTCTAACTTGCCAATATTGGGACGTTTACAAAAAGCACATGTTTCAGTTAGTAGTCATCAGTTTACTTTCATTTTCATTCAAACTAGAAAAGAAAACTCATTTTACCCACTTTTCGAGAAAAATCGTGACTTCGTACAATTGGAAATCTGGCAAAACCCATGTCGATCCCGGCAAAATCCAAAATTTGCCGTGCTCTAACTTTGCCAATATGGGACGATCACAAAAGCAATGTATCAGTTAGTAGCTCATCCAGTTTACCTTCATTGGGCTTTTAAAACCCCAGAAAACTTTTTGAAAATTTTTAAAAAATTTTAAAAATTTGGAACTGGCAAAATATGTTCGATTTTTCCCGGGAAAATCTCAAATTTGCCGTGCTTAATTTTCCAATATTTTGGGGGCGATCACAAAAAACAAGACATTTTGTAGTCATTAGTTATTTCATTTTTTCTTCAACCTAGAAAACTAATTTTTAACCCCCTTTTTGGAAACGGACTTTAAAATTGGAAACTGGGAAACCTATGTTCGTCCGGAAAAAAAATTCCTTTTTCCTTCTTAATGTGCAAATTGGGACATCACAAAAAGCAATGTACGTTAGTAGCTCTTTTTGTTTACCTTCATTTGTCTTCAAACCCAGAAAAATAAAAATTAACCCACTTTTTGAGAAAAACGTGACTTTTAAAAATTGGAAACTGGCAACCTTTTTCGATCCCCCCCAAAAAACTCAACTTTTCCCTGCTCTAACGGGCCAATATTGGGACGATCACAAAAAGCAAGTACAGTTAGAGCTCATTGTTTACTTTTATTTTTTATTCAAACCTAGAAAAAATCATTTTTTAAAACCCCCTTTTCCCAGAAAAAAGTGACTTGCCAAAAAATTTTGAAAACTGGGAACCCCATGTTCATCCCCGTAAAATACAACTTTTCCGGCTCTAAATTTTGCCAATTTGGGACGATTACCCCAAAAACAATGATCATTAAAGCCCCATTTGTTTTTCTTTCATTTTCATTCAAACCTAAAAACTCATTTTTAAAACCTAAATTTTTGAGGGAAAAACGTGACTTTGTTAAAAAAAATTTAGAAAAACTGGAGAACCTTTGTTCGATCCCGGCCAAAAACTCAAATTTGGGCCGGGGGCTCGAAATTTGCCCAAAATAGGGGCGATCACAAAAAACCCAAAGTATTAGTTTGTAGCTCATCTAGTGTTTTTTCATTGTCATTCAAACCCGAAAAATCATTTTTAACCCACTTTTCAAAAAAATCGGATTTGTTAAAATTTTGAAATTGGCAAAAACCCCTGTTCGATCCCGGCAAAAACTCAAAAATTTTCCCCGGGGCCCAACTTTGGGAAAATTGGGGCGATCACCCAAAAAACAATGTATTTAGTTTGTAAACTCATTGTTTTTCTTTTATTTGTCATTTAAAAATAGAAAACCCCATTTTTGAACCCACTTTTCGAGAAATCTGACTTTGTAAAAAATTTAGAAAAACTGGCGAACCTTTTGTTCGATCCCGGCAAAACTTTAAAATTTGCCGTTTCTCTAACTTTGGGCCCAAATTGGGGGGGAAACACAAAAAGCAATGTATCAGTTGTATCTCATATAGGTTTTCTTTTATTTATCATTAAAACCCAGAAAACTATTTTTAACCCACTTTTCAAGAAAAACGTGTATTTTTAAAAATTTTGAAACTGGAAACCTACGTTCAAACCGGGAAAAATTTAACTTTCCCTGCCCTTTAACTTTGCCAATATTGGGACCCATCTCAAAAGGGGAAAGTTATTGTAGCTCATCCAGGTTTTCCTTCATGGTCATTCAACCCAGAAAACTAATTTTTAACCCACTTTTTTGGGGGAAATCGTGACTTTTTTAAAAATTGGAAATCGGCAAAAAACCCATGTTTAATCCCCGGGAAAATCTCAAAATTTTCCGGGCTTTTTACCTTTGCCAAAATTTTTAAATAATTTTCAAAAGCAAATTTTTTTATCAGTTAAAGCTCATCTAGTTTACCTTCATTTTTCATTCAAACCCAGAAAACTCATTTTTAACCCACTTTTTGAGAAAAACGTGACTTTGTTAAAAAATTGGAAAAAAATCTGGGCCCAAACCCGTGTTCGATCCCGGCCCAAAATTTCCCTTTTTCCGTTTTTCCGCATTTTTCCCAATATAGGGACGGGGCACAAAAAACAATGTATTAGTTTGTAGCTCCTCTAGGGTTCTTTCATTTGTCATTCAAACCCAGAAAAATCATTTTAAAACCCCTTTTTTAAAAAATCGGATATTGTTAAAATTGGGAAATCTGGCAAACCCATGTTCGATCCCCGGGAAAATCTCAAAATTTCCGTGCTCTAACTTTGCCCAAATTGGGGGGATCACAAAAAAAAATTATCATTAGTAGCCCCATTATTTTCTTTTATTTTTCCCTTCAAACCAGAAAAATCATTTTAACCCACTTTTTTGGAAAAACGTGACTTGTAAAAAATTTAGAAAACTGGCGAAAACCCGTGTTCGGGAATTTCCCGGTTAAAAATCTCAACTTTGCCGTTTTCTAACTGTGTCAATATTTGGGGCGATCAAAAAAAAGCATGTTCAGTTAGTAGCTCAAATAGTTTACTTTTCCTTTTTTAAATTAAACCCAAAAAAACCATTTTGGGGAAACCCCCTTTTTGAGGGGGAAAATTTTTTTTTCCTTTTTTTTTAAAATTTTTGAAATTTGGGAAACCCTTGGGTTTGAACCAGGTAAAATCTCAAAATTTCCGTTCTCTAACTGTTTTCCCAAAATTGGGGCGATCACAAAAAACAATGGATAAATTAGAGTCATCCAGTTTACCCTTCATTTGTCATTTAAAGCTAAAAAACTAAAATTTTAAAGCACCCTTTTTTCGAGAAAATCGTGACTTTGTTTAAAAAATTTAGGGAAAAATTGGGAACCTTGGTTCGACCCCAAAATTTTCAAATTTTCCGTGCTCTAACTTTCCAAAAATTGGGACGAAAACACCCCAAAAACAATGTTTTCATTTTGGGGCCATCTAGTTTTCCTTTATTTGTCATTTTAAACCCAGAAAAATATTTTTTAACCCACTTTTCGAGAAAATCGTGAATTTGAAAAATTTGAAATTGGCCAACCTATTTTCGATCCCCGGGAAAAAACTTTAACTTTTCCCTTCTCTAACGTGTCAATTTTAGGGACGATCCAAAAGCAATTTTCAGTTAGTAGCTCATCTAGTTTACCTTATTTTTCATTCAAAGCCCCAGGGAAAAATTTTAAATTTTTTTTAAAGCAACTTTTTTGGGGGGGGGAAAAAACGGACTTTTTTAAAAATTTAGAAAATCTGGGGAACCTTTTGGGTTTTTTCCCGGGAAAAACTAAATTTCCGTGCTCTAACTTTTCCCCAAATTGGGGGCGATACAAAAAGCAATGATCAGTTTGTAGCTCATCTAGTTAACCCTTTATTTTTAATTCAACCTAGAAAAATCATTTTTAACCCCCTTTTTGAGAAAAATCGGACTTTGGGAAAAAATTGTGAAATCTGGCCCAAACCCATGTTCGATCCCGGGAAAAATTTACTTTGCCCTTTGGTCTAACTTTGCCAAAATTGGGGGGATCACAAAAAGCAAGTACAGTTAGTAGTTTATCTAGTTTAATTTCATTTTTTTTTAAAAACCCAGAAAACTCATTTTTTAACCCCCTTTTCGAGAAAATTCCCTGAATTTTAAAAAATTTTTGAAAAACTGGAAAAAAAAAAACCCATGTTCCCATCCCCGGGAAATCTTAAAATTTTTCCCGGGTCAACTTGCCAAATTGGGACATTACAAAAAGGGAATGTATCAGTTAGAACTCAAACTAGTTTTCCTTTTTAATCATTTAAACCTAGAAAAATCATTTTGAACCCCCTTTCGAGGGAAAAAGTGACCTTTTTCAAAAATTTTGAATCTGGCAAAACCCATGTTTATCCGACAAAAATTTGGGCTCTAAACCGGGGCCCAAAAGGGGCATCACAAAAACAAAGTATTTAGTTAGTAGCCCCTAGTTACCTTGGGTTTTTCATTTAAACCTGGAAAAATTAAATTTTAACCCCACTTTTTGAGAAATTTGTTTACTTTTAAAAAAAAGGAAAAACTGGAAAAAAAAAGTTTTGATTCCCCGGGAAAAAACTCAACTTTTCCCTTTCTCTAACTTTGCCAAAATTGGGGCGACTCCAAAAACAATGTATCATTTTTGTAGCTCTCCCCGTTTTTTCCTTTTATAGTCATTCAAACCAGAAAAACTAATTTTGAACCCATTTTCGAGAAAAACGTTGACTTTTTTCAAAAAATTTTGAAAAATTTTGGGAAAACCCATGTTTTGATCCCTTTAAAATTTCAACTTTGCCGGCTCAACTTTGCCAATATTGGGCGTTTTTCCCAAAAAACAATGTTTTTAGTTGTAGCTCATCCAACCCCTTTTAAATTTTTTCATTAAACCAAAAACCCCCCTTTTGAACCCCCTTTTCGAGAAAAACAGACTTTGTACAAATTTGAAATCTGGCGAACCTATGTTTGATCCCGGCAAAATCACAAAATTTTCCGTGCTCTAACTTTGCCCAAAATAGGGGGCATCACAAAAAAGCCAAATTGGGATCATTAGGTTTTGCCTTTTTCCAGTTTTCCTTCATTTGTCATTCAAAAAAAACTCGTGCCCTTTTTAAAAAATTTAGAAATCGGCCCAAATTTTGTTCGATCCGGGGAAAAAATTTAACTGGCCGGTCTCTAACTTTGCCAATATTGGGACCCATACAAAAAACAATGTATCAGTTAGTAGCTCATCTAGTTACTTTCATTTTTCCCTTCAAACCCAGAAAACTGAATTTTAACCCCCCAAAATTTTGAGAAAAACTTTTCTTTGAAAAAAATTTAGAAATCTGGCAAAATATGTTTTTATCCGGCAAAACTCAAATTTTTTCCCCTTGTCTAACTTTTCCCCCTATTGGGGCGATTTACAAAAAAACAATGTATTAGTTAGAGCTAAACTAGTTTACCTTTCCCTTTTTCGTTCAAAAACCCAGAAAAAAATGAATTTGGGAAAGCACTTTTTGAGAAAATCGTGACTTCTTAAAAAAGGGGGAAACCCCAAAACCCACGTTCCTCCCGGGAAAAACTCAAATTTGCCATGCTCTAAATTTTTCCCAAAATTGGGACGATCACAAAAAGAAAAGTATCATTAGAAGGGTCATTAAAAATTCATTTGTCCTTTCAACCTAGAAAACCCCCTTTAATTTTAAACCCCCCTTTTTGAGGGAAAAAGGACTTTGCAAAATTGGGGAAAACGGGGAACCTAGTTGATCCCGGCAAAAATTTAACTTTGCCGTGCCTAAATTTGGGGCCCCTATTGGGGGCGATCTCCCAAAAGGGGAATGTAAACTTTTTTGTACTCATCCCGTTACCTTTATAGTCATTCAAAATGAAAACTAATTTTGAACCCACTTTTTTGGGAAAATCGTGACTTTGTTTTAAAAATTTTTGAATCTTGCAAAAACCCCTTTTTCGATCCCCGGGAAAAACCAAAATTTGGCCCTGCCTAACTTTCCCAAAATTGGGACGAATTTCAAAAAAACCAAAGTATCAGTTATAGGGTATCCCTTTTTCCCTTTATTTGGGCCCTTTAAAACCCAGAAAAACCCCCTTTTTAACCCACTTTTCGAGGGAAAACGTGACTTTGCAAAAAAAAAGGGAAAATTTGGGAAACCCACCTTCGTCCCGGCAAAATTTTTCAACTTTGCCGGCTCTAACTTTGCCAATATTGGGGGTCACAAAAAACAATGATCAGTTTTGTTTGCTAAACTGTTTTTCCTTCATTTTTTCATTCAAACCTTAAGGAAAAAATTTATTTTGAAACCCCTTTTGAGAAAAACGTGGGTTTGCAAAAATTTTGAAATTGGGGAAACCCATGTTTTGACCCCGGCAAAATCTTTAAATTTTTCCGTGCTCAACTTTTGGGGCCAAAATTTGGGGCGACCCCCAAAAAGCAAAAGTATCAGTTTTGTAGCTCAAACTGTTTTTTTCATTTTGGGCATTCAACCCAGAAAAATCATTTTGGGAAACCCCCTTTTTTTAGGAAAAACGTTTACTTTTTTAAAAATGTGAAAAATGGCCCAAACCTATGTTTGACCCGGTAAAATTTAATTTTTGCCCGGGGCCCCAAATTTTCCAAAATTGGGGCGATTCAAAAAACCCAAAGACAGTTTTAAAAAAGCTCATCTAAATTTTCCCCCCATTTTTTCATTCAAACCTAGAAATTTTATTTTTTTTAACCCCTTTTTGAGAAAAAACGTTTACTTTGGGTAAAAATTTTGGGAAAAATTGGGAAACCTTATGTTCGAACCCCGGGAAAATTTTAATTTTGGGCCCTGCTCTAACCGTGCCAATAAGGGGACGATCACAAAAAACAATGTATTATTTGAGCTCTCTGTTTTTTTTCAGTTGCATTCAAAAACCCAGAAAACTTTAAAATTTTAAAGCCCCTTTTCCCCCAGAAAAACGGGCTTTTTAACAAAATTGAAATCTGGGGAACCTATTTTTGATCGCGGGGAAAAATTTTTAAATTTGCCGTGCTGTAACTTTGCCCAAAAATTGGGGCGATCCCAAAAGGCAAATGTATCATTAGTAGGCCCCACCTTTTCTTCATATGTCATTCAAAAATAGGAAAAAATAAATTTAACCCACTTTTTGAGAAAATTTGTGACTTTGGGAAAAAATTTTGAGTCCGGCAAAAAATTTTTTTCAACTTTGCCGTGCTCAACTTTGCCAATTGCACATTACAAAAAGGAAGGGATCAGTTTGAAACTCATCTAGTTTCCCTTTTTTGTATTGAAAGCTAAAAAAACCCAAAAATTTAAACCCCTTTTTGGGGGAAAAAACGTGAATTTGTAAAATTGTGAAAAACTGGGAAACCTATGTTTTTGATCCCGGTAAAAAACTCAAAATTTGCCGGGGTCTAACTTTGCCCAAAATTTGGGCGATTTCAAAAAAACAAAAGTATCAGTTAGAAGTCATTTAGTTTTTCCCTTTATTTTTATTTAAGCCCAAAAAAATCATTTTGAACACACTTTTTGGAAAATCGGGCTTTTCCAAAAAATTTTGAAATCTGGCAAAACCTTTTGTTTTGATTCCCGGGAAAAATCTCCAATTTTTTTCCCTGCTCTAAATTTTTCCAAAATAGGGACGATCACAAAAAAACAATGTTTGGTTTTTTTAGCTCATCAGTTTTCTTTTATTTTCAATTTAAACCTAGAAAATCATTTTGAACCCATTTTCAAGAAATCGTGATATTGCAAAAAAAGTGAAAATCTGGCAAACCCATGTTTTGATCCCGGGAAAATCTCAAATTTGCCGTGCTCTAACTTTGGGCCCAATTTTTGGGGCGTCACAAAAAACAATGTATCAGTTTTTTAGCTGAACCAGTTTTAAACCCCCATTTTTCATTCAAACCTAGAAAATCTTTTTTAAACCAAATTTTTTGAGAAAATCGTCAGTTTGCCCCAAAAATTTTGAAAACTGGGAAACCTATGTTCGATTCGGCAAAATCTTCAATTTTCCGGCTCTAAAATTTGGGCCAAAATTGGGGGACGATTACAAAAAGCAAGTACACTTAGTACTCTCTTTGTTTTAAACTTCATTTTTTTTTCATTTTAAAACCCAAAAAAAACTCATTTTGAACCCCCTTTTTGGGGAAAAAACGTGACCTTTTTTGGGCAAAAATTTTGAAAAACGGACAACCTATGTTGATCCCCGGGAAAAAAACTCCCCTTTGCCGTTCTTAAATGGTCAAAATAAAGGGGCATCACAAAAAGGGGGAAAGTATAGTTAGTAGCCCCCAGGTTTCCTTTATTTTGTCATTTAAGCTAGAAAAAAAAAAAATTTAAAGCACTTTTCGAGAAAATCGTGACCCTTTTTAAAAATTAGAAACTGGGGAACCGTTTCAAACCCGGCAAAATCTCAACTTTGGGGGGGGGGGGGGTCTAAATTTTCCAAAATTTGGGGGGATCACCCAAAAACAAGAGTTAGTAGCTCATCTAGTTTTTTTTTTGTCATTTAAAAACCCAGAAAAATCATTTTTAACCCACTTTTTTAAAAATCGTGACTTGGAAAAAATTGGGAAAAAATGGGAAAACCCATGTTTTTTGATCCCGGGAAAAACCAAATTTACCGTGCCTAACTTTGCCAATTTTTTAGGCCCTTTTCAAAAAGAAATGTTTTTAGTTAGAAGCTCATCTGTTTACCTTCATTGTTTATTCAATCCCAGAAAACCCCATTTTGAACGCCCTTTTCGAGAAAAACGTTTACTTTGTACAAAAAAATAAAAAACTTTGCCAACCCTATTTTCGATCCCGGCAAAAACTCCCCTTTTTCCGTTTTCTAACTGTTTTCAAAATAGGGGGCAAACACCAAAAAACAATGTATCAGGGTTTGTAAGGGTCATCCCGTTTTCCTTCATTTGTCATTCCCCAAAAACAAAAAAACTAAATTTTAAAGCCCCTTTTTTTGAGAAAATGTGGGGCTTTTTAAAAATTTAGAAAATTTGGGGAACCTGTGTTTGATCCCGGGAAAATCTAAAATTTGCCGTGCCCCCCCCTAACTTTGCCAAAATTGGGACCCCATCAAAAAAGCAATGTACAGTTAGTAGGGTAAACTAGGGAAAATTTATTTTTCTTTTAAAAAATTTGAAAACTCATTTTTTAACCCCCTTTTTGAGAAAACGTGAACTTTGCAAAAAAAATGAAACGGCAACCTATGTTCGATCCGGGAAAATCTCAATTTTTTCCGGCTCTAACCGTGCCAATATAGGGACGATCCCAAAAAGCAATGTATTTGTTTTGTAGCCCCATCTAGTTTTTTTCAGGTCCCCCCCCCCAAACCCAGAAAAATAAATTTGGGAACGCACCTTTTTGAGAAAAACGTGACTTTGTAAAAAATTTAGAAATCTTTGGCCGGGAACCTATGTTCGTCCCGAAAAAAACCAAATTTTCCCCTGCTCTAACTTTTTCCCAAAATTGGGACGATCTCAAAAGGGGGAAAGTATCAGAGTAGCTAATTTCCCGTTTTTTTCCCCCAATGTCATTCAAAACCCCAAAAAAACTAATTTTTAACCCCTTTTCCCAGAAAATTTTGACTTTTTTTTTTTAAAAATTTGTGAAATCTGGGAAACCCATGTTCGATCCCGGGAAAATTTTAATTGCCGTGCTCTAACTTTTTTCAAAAATTGGACGATTTCAAAAAGGAATGTATCCGTTAAAAAAGTCCTCTAAATTTTCCAAAAATTTTTCATTCAAAGCTAGGGAAAACAAATTTTCGCACTTTCGAGAAAAACGTTTTAAATTTGGGAAAAAAATTTTGAAATCCGGCAAACCTTTTTTTTTTCGATCCGGTTTAAAAACTCAAAATTTTCCGGGGGTCTAAAACCTTTTTCCAAATTGGGGGGCGATTACAAAAAAACAATGTATCAGTTAGAAGCTCATCTTTGGGTTTCCTTCATTTGTCATTCAAACCTAGAACCTTTTTTTTAAACCCCCCTTTTTGAGGGGGAAAAAACGTGGCTTTTTCAAAAAATTTTGGAAATCTGGGAAACCTAGTTCGATTTCCCGGCAAAAACTCAACTTTGGCCGTGTCTAAAAAAAAAACCCTTTCCAATTTTTGGGGGGGATAAAAAAAAGCAAGGGATTCCGTTTGTTTGCTTTTTTAGTTTTCCCTTTTAATTTTTCATTCAAACCCAAAAAAAACCTTTATTTTTTAACCCCCTTTTCCCAGAAAATCCCTGACTTTTCAAAAATTGGGAAAACTGGCAAAACCCATGTTCGATCCCGGCAAAACTCAGCATTTCCCCTGCTCTAACTTTGGGCCCAAAATTGGGACGATTACAAAAAGCAATGTATCATTAGTTAAACTTTTCCCGTTTACCTTCATTTTTTATTCCCCAAAACTAGAAAAAATCATTTTTAACGCACTTTTTTGGAAAAAACGTGACTTTGTTAAAAAAATTTTGAAATCTGGCCCAAACCCAATTTTTTGATCCCGGTAAAAACTCAACTTTTCCTTTTCTCTAACTTTTTCCCCTATTGGGACGTTACAAAAAGCAATTTTTCAGTTAGAAGCTCATTAGTTTTTTCCTTCAATTTTTCAAATTAAACCTTTGAAACTCATTTTGAAAACCCAACCCTTTTGAGAAATTTGTTTACTTTGCAAAAAAATTTTGAAAAAACTTGGGGAACCTATGTTCGACCCGGCCAAAAAATTTAAATTTGCCGTGCTCTAAATTTGCCCAAAATTGGGGGCGATCACAAAAAGGGAATGTATCAGTTAGTACTCATCCATTAACCTTCATTTTTTCATTTCAAACCTAGAAAAAATCAATTTTTAACCCACCCTTTTTCCCGAAAACGTGGGCGTTTGTAAAAAAATTTTGAAATCTGGCAAAACCCAGTTCGATCCCGGGAAAATTCAACTTTGCCGTTTCTCTAACTTTGCCAATATTGGGGGCGATCACAAAAAAGGGAATTTTATTAGTTAAGCTCATCCAGTTTACCTTTTTGTCATTTTTTAAAACCCAGAAAACTAAATTTTTAACTTTAATTTTCCCAAAAAAAACGTGCCCTTTTTAAAAAACGAAAAAAAACTGGCAAACCCATGTTCCCATTCCCCGGGAAAAAACTCAACTTTGCCGTGCTCTAAATTTGCCAATATTGGGACGATTTCAAAAAGCAATGTAAACAGGTTTGTAGCCCCCATTAGTTTTTTCCCTTTATTTGTCATTCAAAAACCCAAAAAAACCCTTTTTAAAAACCCCTTTTCAAGGGAAAAACGTGATTTTGTAAAAAATTTTTTGGGTAAATTTGGGAAACCCCATGTTCATCCCGGGAAAAACTCAATTTTTCCCCTGCTCTAACCGTGCCAATATAGGGGCGATCCAAAAAACAATTTTTTTTATTTATGTTAGTAGCTCCTTTTAGTTTCCTTCCCTTTGTCTTCAAACCTAGAAAACCCCATTTTTACCCACTTTTTTGAGAAAATCGTGACTTTGCCCAAAAAATTTTGAAAAACGGGGGGAACCAGTTTTGATCCCCGGGAAAATCCCAAATTTTGCCGTGCTCTAAAATTTTCCAATATTGGGAGATCACAAAAACCAAAAGTATCAGTTTTTTAGCTTTAAACCAGTAAACCCCATTTGTTTTTTTCAAACCGAAAACTCAAATTTTTAACCCACTTTTCGAGGAAAAACGGGACCCTTTTTAAAAAATTTTGAATCTGGCGAAAAAAATGTTCGATCCCGGGAAAATTTTCCCAAATTTTCCGTGCTCCCAACTTTTCCAATATTGGGGAAAATCAAAAAGGCAATGTTTTTATTAGTACTATCCAAATTTTCCCTTTTTTTGTCATTTAAAACCCAGAAAAACTAAAATTTTAACTCAATTTTTTAAAAAAATGTGACTTTGTTTAAAAAACGAGAAACGGCAAACCAGTTCGATCCCCGGGAAAATCCAACTTTGCCTTTCTCTAACTTTGCCAATATTGGGGAAAGATTCAAAAAGCAATGTAAAAGTTAGTACTATCTAGGTTTTCCCCCATTTTCCCTTCAAACCTAAAAAAATCTTTTTAACCCCCTTTTCAAAGAAAAACGTGATTTTGAAAAAATTTTGATATCTGGCCCAAACCTATGTTGGGTCCCGGCAAAAACTTTAATTTTGGGGGGGTGCCTAAACCCTTTCCAATATAGGGGCGTCACAAAAAAAACCAAAGTTCAGTTTGTAGCCATCTTTGTTTTTTATTGTCATTCAAAACCCAAAAAAACTCCCTTTGGGAAACCCCCTTTTCGAGAAAATCGTGTCTATGCAAAAATTTTGATATTTTGGCAAAACCCAGGGTTTGATCCCGGGAAAATCTCAAACCCTTTCCGTGCTCCCAACCTTTTCCCAAAATTGGGGCGATCCCAAAAAACAATGTATCAGTTTTGTAGCTCATCAGTTTACTTCATTTTTCATTAAACCCAGAAAACTCTTT